>JAIUZE010017351.1:0-48674 GCA_022085475.1 Heliosperma pusillum | reverse complement strand
ATTATTATTATTATTATTATTATTATTATTATTATTATTATTATTATTATTATTATTATTATTATTATTATTATTATTATTATTATTATTATTATTATTATTATTATTATTATTATTATTATTATTATAATTATAATTATTATTATAATTATTATTATTTTTTTAATAAGATGCGCGCAACTTTCATTAAAATAAAATGTAAAGTTTACTAGAAGTTGGTGGGGAGCCGAGAGACAATCTGGGCCCCCACCCCCTTAGCTATAGCAAAACTAAGTCTAGTAAAGATATAAGCGGCCACCCGAGCTCCATCATCCTGAGATACCGAGAATTTCTGGATCCGCTTAAGAAAGTCAATAGCATCCGAGCCCAGCTCCCCAAGCAAAGAAAAAGAGAAGGGAAGGAAACCGTAACCAGCAGCCGCGCATAAATCCCTTTACTTAGCACATTGCGCTAAGCAGCATCAACGACAACCTAGCCGGGCACAAAATCGGCTAATCCTGTCTGAGTCAAGGGGGAAGACCCTGTCAAATCAAAACACACATCACGTCCTCTGTCACAAGAATAGAGCAGCAAATCCGCAGGACGAAGAGAGCCGCCATGTCCGTCAACTAAACCGATATTATTATTATTATTATTATTATTATTATTATTATTATTATTATTATTATTATTATTATTATTATTATTATTATTATTATTATTATTATTATTATTATTATTATTATTATTAGTATTATTATTATTATTATTATTATTATTATTATTATTATTATTATTATTATTATTATTATTATTATAATTATTATTATTATTATAAAGATGCGCGCAGCTTTCATTAGAATAAAATAAAATGAAAAGTTTACATGAAGTTGGTGGGGAGCCGAGAGACAATCTGGGCCCCCACCCCCTTAGCTATAGCAAAGCTAATCCTAGTAAAGATATAAGCGGCCACCCGAGCCCCAGCATCCTGAGAGACCGAGAACTTCTGGATCCGCTTGAGCAAGTCAACAGCATCCGAGCCCAGCTCCCCAAGCGAAGAGAAAGAGAAGGGTAGGAAACCATAGCCAGCAGTCGCGCATAAATCACTATACTTAGTACATTTGCGCTGAGCAGCATCAGCAACAACCCGTCCCGGCACAAAATCAGACATCCCAGTCTGAGTCAAGGGGGAAGACCCTGTCAAATCAACACACACATCATGCCCTCTGTCCCACGAATAAAGTAGCAAATCCGCCGGACGAAGAGATCCGCCATGCCCGTCAACCAAACCAATATCAACCTCCTTGCCCAAAGAAATACCAGACCTATAGCAAATGTCGAATAAGGTGTCACGAACGAGGTTATGCCGATGCTTAACCCCCACAGTACCAGTACAAGAAACAGCGTGGTCCCCATACACATCATCAGCAAAAACCCGAGAGCAAGCAGGACAAGGCCTAGATACCGTGAATAACGGGACACCAAGGCGATACCCCAGCACACTACGGTAAGTCCTCCGGTTCATAGTCTGACCCAACCCAGAGATAGGGACCGCACGCAACCAATCAGAGGCGTGAGTACCCTGCTGAGACCTCCATAACACAAGCTGGCGCGGTGTCAAAGAGAAAACAGATTCCGCAGTAGCAGCAATCCTCGCAAAATATATATCTGCCAGTTTCTTCATAAGTTTAGGGGCAGCGATTTCACTAGGATCACATAAAAAGGCAGAACCTGTAGTCTCAGAGAACACCCGCAAGGCAGCATCAAAAGTAGGACCAGCATCCACAATACCAGAAGGCCGTAGAAGCTTAGCCTGCAAATCAGCAGATTGCAAACGGGACGCCAAAAAAGCATAGTGCAAAACATCCCCGGCAGCATATACACCGAGCCCACCAAGATGAAAAGGGAAAGTGGCAAGGCGCCACTGCCAATCCCCAAAACCAGGCCCAGACGCGGTGACAATACGTTCCAAGCTAGAACGAAGCGCTGCATCAAAGGGAAGATGGACAGACCCAAAGACCCCCGGGGAGCAAGTATGGAGGGAAAAATAGAGTTTAGAAATACCAGTACAGGCCCGAAGAAGAAGCAACTAACATTGCGGGTCCTCAATCCTCGCGACTAAGTCCATAAGCTCAACGGTCTTAGTCACTCTCCTCGCCACAAGCTCACTGCCAAAAATGGGACAAGTACTGACAGGTCCACCCAAAACAGAGACACCACGCAAGGGCCGAGCAATAGAAGGGGGGAAACCACCGGGTAGCCGACTCCGAGGATCCTCAATAGGCCAAAAGACCTCAGTCTTAGCCACATTAAGATGGAGACCGAAACGAGGCCCATCTGCCATAATCAAATCCAAAACTCTCCCCACCTCTAAAGTGTCCCCAACAATGGTGCCATCATCCAAATACCACGCTTGCAAAGTAAGATCAAAGGAATCCCGGATGTTTCACACTAGGGGATGCAAAACCAAAGCGAAAAGCAACGGCCCTAAAGGATCACCCTGCTGGACACCCTGACAAGACCACAAACAATGCTCCCCATAATAAAGACGGGCAGGGCTAGAGTAACAAAACTCCACCCAACGGGAAAGAACCGGACAACGACGGCGGACTTCCTGTAGCATAGTCACACGATCAACAAGATTGAAAGCATTTTGGAAATCAACTAGCAACATAGACAGTCCCACATCCCCACCACGGGCCTCAATGAGCCGGTTCAAGGCATGCAAGATAGCCTCTCCTCCACCGGACACCCCAACCCCAAACTGAAGACCATCAAAATAAGCAGACAACGAAGGACCAACCAGACAAGCACCAGCCTTAGAGACAAGACGTCTTCAGACAGTGCCAACAGCGATAGGGCGAACACCCCCGCCTGGTTTAACAAGCGGCGTGAGCGGAGCACTAGCAATGTACTCACCAAGGGCTACAGGGCACCGGCCCTCCAGAACAAGATTTACCACCCTAGTAATAGAAGCGATCAAATCATCCGAGACAGCCACAGCAGCACCACTCAAACAGTCCAGAAGGTGTTGGGCACGAAGTCCATCCCTCCCGCAAGAAGTGCCACGCGGGAAACCACGAATCATATCCAAAACCACTGCCGAAGAGGCAACAAGAGAATGATGATCCACAGGCAAAGGAGGTAATGAAGGAGATGGGGCGACAGGATGCTTCTCACGCAAAGCACAAAGAGTGGCATCAGTGTATGGGGCGACGCCGGAGGAAGAAAGCACCCTAACAGCAGCAGTATAATGACCATCACAAATCTTCCGCCGACACTGGCGGAGGTTTTGCTCACTCAAGTCCAGATCCTCCTCCACACAAAACGAAGGAGGAACCTCAGCCAAACACTCCTGTAAAAGCTGCAACCCCCCTCCAGGCACCCCCCCAAGCAAGAATAGCCCTAGTAATACTCTCCTCCTGACACTGTCGCCTAACAGCCGTCCTACACTCAAGATTACTCCGAGGAGCGAAGGTCTTAAGCAGACAAATAGGCAACACAAGCAACCGAACCCAGCAGGAGAGATCACGAGGAGAGTCAGCCACATCATCCAAGACCCCCTTCAGAACCCGAGCAAACCCAAGACGGCACTTAGGAGGAATAGATTTCACTGTGCGATGACCCAAAGAAAATAAACGGTCGAGCGACGATACAGACCAATGAACAAACTCAACCCCAACATCAGATGAAAGAACCGAGTGAGACGGAGCCGGAGGTCTACGGATACCATGAATAAAAAAACTAACGATGCCATCACCACAATCCGGAGGCGGAACAAAGTCACCCCGACCATGCCGACACCTAGAACGAAACGGATGGGTTTTAAAGCACTCCCCACACAACCAAAGCCCCATCCGCTTTAAAGTAATCTCGGCATTAGAGAAAACCGTCAGACTATCAGTAAGAGTTTGACGGGTAAGACCCATAGCACCGTCAATACAATGTCGATCCTGAAAATGCTTCCGCCAGGCGGCCTTAGTAAGGCCCCTACCACCTCCATTCGGACACCCATGAATACCAGAAAAAGGACAAGGAAATCGTACTAAAACAGGCATGATAAAGAAAAATAAAATAAAACCTAATATTAAAATAGAAACCCTAAAGTTTCCCACACAAGGCTAGGGCACGGCTGAGACACACGGCCAACACCAACCACATCACCACCGTGACCCATAACCCACAACGACCCAAAACCCTCCACCACGGCGACACTCAACACAGCCAGCACCACGGCAGACTCCACCAACACAACCGACGCCGACGCGATAAAACACACAAACAGCCTTACCACAGCCGGCGCGTGCCGTGTTAATGGCTAGGTCGCAGACGGCAGAGAGAGGCCACCAGCACCAACCGCCGTCCAGAGAACAACCCACATCCACCGCACGTACTCCCCTCTCCAAATCGTCCTCCACAGTCACACACTCCTTTCAAACGAAAGTGACCGGAGGAGAAACAAGGGCCGACGACAAGGGAGATGGCCTGGCCAGGAATGGTGGTTCGTTTGGCCGGGAATGGTGGCAGCAAATGGCTACTAGCGAAATGGCCGCAGAAGACGACGCAAGAGGAATGCACCGATCACCACAGGAAACACCAACACCGACGACGTGAGGTCACCGGCGAGGAAGGGCGGCCAGTGGCGACGTGAGGTCACCGTCTGGCACCGTCAGGCAGGCGGGAATGGTGGTTGTTGAGGCAGCAAATGGCAACGGCAAGGTTGATGCCCTAATCACCAAATCGCCTTCTCTCTCTCTCTCTCTAACGCTCAAAATATTATTATTATTATTATTATTATTATTATTATTATTATTATTATTATTATTATTATTATTATTATTATTATTATTATTATTATTATTATTATTATTATTATTATTGCGCGCAACTTTCATTAAAAAAAAAAAAGAATGAAAAGTTTACATGAAGTTGGTGGGGAGCCGAGAGACAATCTGGGCCCCTACCCCCTTAGCTATAGAAAAACTAAGTCTAGTAAAGATATAAGCGGCCACCCGAGCCCCAAGATCCTGTGATACCGAGAATTTCTGGATCCGCTTGAGCAAGTCAACAGCATCCGAGCCTAGCTCTCCAAGCGAAGAGAAAGAGAAGGGTAGGAAACCATAGCCAGCAGCCGCGCATAAATCTCCATACTTAGCACATTTGCGCTGAGCAGCATCAGCGACAACCCGTCCCGGCACAAAATCGGACATCCCAGTCTGAGTCAAGGGGGAAGACCCTGTCAAATCAACACACACATCACGCCCTCTGTCCCAGGAATAAAGTAGCAAATCCGCAGGACGAAGAGATCCGCCATGCCCGTCAACCAAACCGATATCAACCTCCTTGCCCGTAGAAATACCAGACCTATAGCATATGTCGAATAAGGTGTCACGAACGAGGTTATGCCGATGCTTAACCCCCACAGTAACAGTACAAGAAACAACGTGGTCCCCATACACATCATCAGCAAAAACTCGAGAGCAAGCAGGACAAGGCCTAGATACCGTGATCAACGGAACACCCAGTCGATACCCCAGCACACTACGGTAAGTCCTCATGTTCATCGTTTGACCCAACCCACAGATAGGAACCGCAAGCAACCAATCAAAGGTGTGAGCACCTTGCTGAGACTTCCACAACGCTAGCTGACGCGGTGTCAAAGAGAAAACGTATTCTGAAGAAGCAGCAACCGTCGCAAAATATATATCTGCCAATTTCTTCATAAGTTTAGGGGCAGCTATTTCACTAGGATCACGTAAAAAATCAGAACCTGTAGTTTCATAGAACACCCGCAAGGCATCGTCGCAAGTAGGACCAGCATCCACAATACCAGAAGGCCGTAGGAGCGTAGCCTGCAAAACTGCTGACTGCAAATGGGAAGCCACAAAAGCATAGTGTAAAACATCCCCCGCAGCATAAACACCGAGCCCACCTAACTGAAAAAGGAATGTGGCAAGGCGCCACTGCCAATCCCCAAAACCAGGCCTAGACGAGGTGACTATACGTTCCAAGCTAGAACGAAGCGCTGCATCAAAGCGAAGATGGACAGACCCAAAGACTCCAGGGGATCAAGTACGAAGAGAAAAATAGAGCTTAGAAATACCAGTACAAGCACGGAGCTGAAGCAACTCGCATTGCGGGTCCTCGATCCACGCGACTAAATCCATAAGCTCAATGGTCTTAGTCACTCTCCTCGCCACAAGCTCACTGCCAAAAATAGGACAAGTACTGACAGGTCCACCCAACACAGAGACACCACGCAAGGGTCGGGCAATAGTAGGGGAGAAAACACCGGGAAGCCGACTCCGAGGATCCATAATAAGCCAACAGACCTCAGTCTTAGCCACATTAAGATGGAGACCAAAACGAGGCCCATCCACCATAATCAAATCCAAAACAGTTCCCACCTCCAAAGTGTCCCCAACAATGGTGCCGTCATCCAAATACCAGGCCTGCATAGTAAGATCAAAAGAGTCCCGGATTTTGCACACTAAGGGATGCAAAACCAAAGCGAAAAGCAAAGGGCCTAACTGATCACCCTGCTGAACACCCTGACAAGACCACAAGCAATGCTCCCCATAATAAAGACGTGCAGGGCTAGAGTAACAAAACTCCACCCAACGGGAAAGAACCAGACAACGACGGCGGACTTCCTGTAGCATAGTCACACGATCAACAAGGTTGAAAGCATTCTGGAAATCAACTAGCAACATAGACAATCCCACATCACCACCACGGGCCTCAATGAGCCGATTCAAGGCATGCAAGATAGCCTCTCCTCCACCGGACACCCCAACCCCAAATTGCAGACCAGCAAAATAAGTAGACAAAGAAGGACCAACCAAACAAGCACCAACCTTAGAGACAAGACGTCTCCAGACAGTGCCAACAGCGATAGGACGAACACCCCCGCCCGACTTAACAAGGGGCGTAAGCGGAGCGTTGGGAATGTACTCACCAAGGGCTATAAGGCACCGACCCTCCAAGAAAAGGGTAACCACCCTAGTAACAGAAGCTGATACGGCTATCGGTACCCTATCAAAGATAAAACCTAATGATCTCAACAAAATGCAGTAGAGGCAGTCGGGTATCAAATCCACAAAGAGAGGGAATCCTATTACTTGCTAAGTCTGCCAAGGTAACTAAATTGGGGGGTTTGTTTAATTGATTTTATAACACTACAAGAGAAAAGGGAAAGAGAAATGAAGAGCGAAACAGCAGAAAGAAGAAGAACTAGGATCGTCGGTTTCCCATGGCATCTAGGGTCAGGATAGAAATCCAAGTAAAATCTAAAAAGGTTTGTGGGTAGTGAAAAGGTCCTTTCGGTCCGCTATTCGCCCTAAGATATACTAACTTAGCTCTCGCCCTCATTAGCATAATCCCAAAGTTCATCACTGATCTGTCCTTTTCCAATCTCTCGATCTAGGTCTAGGGGGTATCAAGTCAGTCAATTGAATGCGTCAACTCAAACAATTAAAAGCTATTAAATGTGATGATTGCTTCCAAACCTAATCTAAAGACTACTAATCAATTCATCATACCTACGCCACAGTTCCCCTAAATCCTAGCAATGGAATTAGCCACGCATAATAGAAAGGAGAACAACAACAATAATAACTAAGAAACAAAAAGACATAGATAAATAATTAATTGAATTCAAGAACAATAATACCCGAATTAGAAAGAAGAAGAAAGTCAGCAGAAGTCTTCAAATTCAGATCCAAAATAAAAGTTAAAGATAAAGTCTAGGGTCAGAAGAAGTGTTTCTAGTCTAAAGTCTAGAATAGGGAGTCCTCTATTGTTTTGTAGTTTCACCCTTAAGTAGAATAACAAATTACAAGGCGTCCATTGCTTAACACACTATCTCGCGAAGCCCATCATCTTGAAACCTCTCGATCAAGTAAAATTTGTTGTCCAAAGCACTTGATCGAGTAACCATAGTGCTCGATCGAGTAAATGTCCAAAGCCAGCAGTTCGATCGAGCAGAACAACGCTCGATCAAGGTCTTCTAATTAATAGAGTAGTCGATCGAAAGCTTGTACACCTCGAACGAGAGTTTTGCTCATGGATTTCGTTCTTCCATTCCTTCAACACGACTTCATGCATTCCGAGACATCAAGATTCCTTTCCGACTCACTTATGCATGCTTGAGGAGCTACAAAATGGCTAGTTTTCCGTCATTCTGGTCCATACCTGCAAATATTACAAAACAAACCAAAGTAGACTATTCGGGGGATATTTGTAGTAAAACACTACTAAATGAGCATGGAAATGCGTGCAAATATGGCCTAAAAGGTCTATTTAAAATACACGCATCAAACTTCTACAAACCAAACCTTTGCTTGTCCTCAAGCAAAAAGGATGCAACAAATAAATGGAACAAATAAACTCCGGACTACCTCAAATCGCCTGCTTGAACCAATTTAATGCAACAATCAAACTCAGCAATGATATCAAATGCAAACGAACTGAATCGTCGATCTTGCCAGACCATCAATGTCGGACTCTCACGGGTCACTCTTCTCTCAGCAAAGCAAAGGGTAAGCATGTTATGTGCAAGAGAGAGAAGGAGAAAATAGTCGCTCACCTAACTACGACCGTCGCGTTCATGCAATGCCAACTAACATGATAAAAGATTCAGTTACCGTACACACGCACAACCACCATTCAAGGACTATCACACGCCGAATACTCGCAATATTTGGATAAGTGAGGTTATGGGTAAGAAGGGCAAAACAATAATGGAATAGAGGAGGTAAGGCGTCAAGCTAGCTACCTGATCTCAATCAAATAACAAAATCCGTCTTCTTATCTCATAACGAAGTACACGGCCATGATTCGGCCGACAACTCACTAGAACCAAAAGAATGGAGTGGAAACGAAACTGGTTAGCTTATTCAGCTCTTACTGAATCCCCATATGATATGAATAAAGCATGGGAAAAGAGACCGTTTTATTTTTTTTTTTCTCTATTATTTTTTTTTTTTTTTTTTTCTTTTAAAATATTCAGCTAACATTTCCACGGAAACAGTTTCAACTTCGATTCCCAAATTCTTCAGATACCAACTCCGTAGCAGGGATGCAAACCAAACTGATAAAATGAAGTAAATACCTCAACAACCAACACTAGACTAGCTCGACGCAAGGTAGGTTAAATTTGGGATGTAGATTGTGGGTCAACTGGCAGTTTTGGGTGAATGTGGAGTTAAATGGGTAATGAGAAAAAGGGAAATTTCAAGCATTCTCCAAACATGTGATACCGACCACGAACCCGTACGTGCAGGCAATAAGAATCAAATGTCATATACATGCAATGCGATGACACGAGGGAGTAACTACTCACAATCCTATATGAACCGGTCATAGATGTCACAAGTTTGAGAGCTCTAATCCTCAGAATATGTAAGTAGGTTGCCAACATGTCAGGTCAAGTCTATTCGTTCAACATCGATTAACAAGCAAATGACTATGTAAGAGATATTAACTGTGTAAGGCTTAAGTCGAGACTAGATGAAGAGTAGGAGAAAATTGTTCCGACTCGACTAAAATGCAAAAATAAACATGAAATTTTGAAGTTTTTTGAATTTTTGAGTGATTAACAATGCATACGAAAATGCAGTAAAAACGAAATGCAGACACGATATGGATGCAAAACCTCCCCAAACCAAACCGTACAATGTCCCCATTGTACAAAGTAAAGGAAAAAGAATTGCAAACTAGAGAGAGTCGGAAACTTACAGGAACGCGTTTATAACCGACTTCCCCAAACCGGACCGAAAGGAGGTGCTCCAGGGATTCGATCGAGTGGAAAACTACTCGATCTAGTGGAAACGAGATGGATCCTTCTCGTTCGATTGGAAAGCAGCTCGTTCGAGAGGTGTCTTCGCAAAAGTACTCGATCGAGTGACCAAAATGCTCGATCGAGGGGCTGTAGTGCTCGATCGACCGAAATTTCTACTCGATCGAATAAAAATTTCAGAGCAAGTAACACCAAAACTGCGAGAAGCAAGAAGGTACGCAATTGGAATTGTTTGAACAAAAAACAGAAGTAAACTACTAAAAAGTTATGAATACGGTACAACAAAACAATAATAGATCGGGTTGCCTCCCGATAAGCGCAGATTTATAAGGTCCCGCACGACCCTTGAGCTTCAATCATCAAGCTCCTCGTTTCCGTCGAAGAAGAGCACTTCGACGCGACCCACGACACTGTCAGCTCCATAGTAATGTTTCACATGATGCCCATTAACCTTAAACCGGTTGCCCTCGGAGTCTTCGATCTCGACGGATCCAAACTGAGTAACAGCAGTTACTGTGTACGGACCACTCCACCTGGATTTCAGCTTACCAGGAAATAAACGCAGTCGGGCATTGAATAACAACACCTTCTGCCCGACTTGGAACTCACGAGGTACGATTCGCTTGTCGTGCCAACGTTTGGTCTTTTCTTTGTAAATACGCGAGCTATCATAGGCATTCAGACGGAATTCCTCTAGTGCATCTAGCTGCAACAACCGTTTCTCACCACACAAGTTAGCATCATAATTAAGTTGGCGGACTGCCCACCAAGCATTATGTTCTAGCTCAACAGGTAAATGACAGGACTTCCCATACACTAATCGATACGCTGAGGCACCGATAGGTGTCTTAAATGCGGTCCTGTAGGCCTATAATGTGTCATCCAGTTTGGCACTCCAATCCTTCCGTGATTTAGACACGACCTTACTTAAAATCTCCTTTAGTTCTCTATTAGAGACTTCAACCTACCCACTAGTCTGAGGATGATACCCCAAACCCCTACGATGTTTTACACAATATTTAGACAGTAAGGTCGTTAGCTGCTGGTCCCTAAAATGCATACCCCTATCACTAATGACAACCCTAGGGACGCCAAAACGGGGGAAAATGGTCTTACGAAACAGCTTAATCACGGTCTTGGCATCACAGTTGGGAGTAGCAATCGCTTCTACCCATTTAGACACATAATCTACAGCTACCAGAATATACCTGTTACCAAGACTCGACGGGAATGGTCCTTGATAATCAATCTCCCAGACATCGAAAATCTCGACCTCTAAAATGCCGTTTTGGGGCATCTCATGTCTCTTTGATATGTTTCCTGTCCGCTGGCAAGCATCACAGCTAGTAACAAAAGCTTTAGTGTCAGCAAAGAGAGTCGGCCAATAGAAACCAGACTGTAATACCTTAGCCACGGTGCGCGATGGACCGTGGTGACCTCCACAAGGGGAAGAATGGCAGCCTTCTAGGATAGCTTTGATCTCCCACTGCGGAACACACCGTCGGAAAAGACAGTCTGCGCATGACTTGAACAGGTATGGATCATCCCAGAAATAATCCCGCACATCATGTAGAAACCTCTTCCGCTGCTGATAAGACATATCAGGTGGCAGCTTCTGGCTGACAATGTGATTGGCATAATCTGCAAACCAAGGTTCAACACCATCTTTAGATTTTATAGAGTAGACAGTGCATAAAGTATGATCAGAAAACGAATCATTAATGGGAATAGAATCCTCCCCTTCTTGTCGCGTCAAACGCGAAAGATGATCCGCTACAACATTCTCAGCGCCTTTCTTGTCCCTGATTTCCAGATCAAATTCCTGGAGAAGGAGTATCCACCTCAGCAGTCTGGGCTTAGCTTCCTTCTTATTCAGAAGGTGTTTTAGCGCTGCATGATCTGTAAAAACAATAGCTTTAGAACCCAACAGATATGATCTAAATTTATCAAGCGTAAACTACAGCTAAAAGCTCCTTCTCAGTGGTAGCATATTTCACTTGAGCCTCATCCAGAGTTCGGGTCGCATAGTAAATAACATTCAAAGCTTTGTCTTTCCGCTGGCCGAGCACCGCTCCTAGTGCGTAATCGCTTGCATCGCACATAATCTCAAACGGCAGCGTCCAATCGGGAGGCTGAATGATGGGTGCAGAGACCAAAGCCTGTTTCAAAGTGTTAAAAGCAGAAAGATAATCATCAGTAAAATCGAAAGGAGCATCTTTCAATAGCAACTGTGTAAGTGGTTTAGTAATTTTAGAGAAGTCCTTGATGAACCGGCGGTAAAAACCGGCGTGACCGAGGAAACTCCTCACCCTCTTAACGTTAATAGGAGGGGGTAATTGCTGAATCACTTGCACCTTTGCTCTGTCTACCTCAATACCCCTATTCGAAACCAAGTGCCCAAGGACTACTCCCTCAATGACCATGAAATGACACTTTTCCCAGTTTAGCACCAGATTAACCTCAATACAACGCTGCAAAACTTTGTCAAGGTTAGCTAAACATTTATCAAAATCATTCCCATAGACACTGAAGTCATCCATAAAGACTTCCATGATAGACTCTATATACTTATAAAATATCCCCATCATGCACCTTTGAAAGGTAGAAGGGGCATTACACAAACCAAAAGGCATTCTACGATAAGCAAAAACACCATTAGGACAAGTAAAAGTAGTCTTTTCCTGATCATCTGGATGAATAGGGATCTGAAAGAACCCTGAGTACCTGTCTAGATAACAGAAAAACTCATGAGAAGCTAACCAATCTATCATCTGATCAATGAAAGGAAGGGGTAAATGATCTTTCTTGGTGGCGGTATTTAACTGCCTATAGTCTTTACACATCCGCCACCCAGTTACTAGTCGAGTACGTATTAATTCATTCTCTTCATTTTTTACAACTGTAGTACCCCCTTTCTTGGGTACAACCTGAACTGGGCTTACGCATTTGGAGTGACCAACTAAATAAATAATACCTGCATCGAGTATTTTCATCACCTCGGTCATCACAACCTCCTCCATCTTTGGGTTCAGCTTCCGCTGACCCTGTCTGCAAGGTTTGTGACCTTCTTCCAGCTCAATCTTGTGCATACAGACATCACGGCTGATGCCCTTGATGTCATCCAATGAATAACCCATTGCTTTCCTGTTCCTCTTAAGTACAGCCAACAAAGCGGTTAGCTGTTCCTCTTTCAGTTTAGAACTAACAATGACTGGAAATTGCTCAGTATTATCGAGAAAAGCATACTTAAGGTGAGTTGGAAGAGGCTTACGCTCGGGAACCTTTACCTCGACGGAACACAAGTCATGACCTAAGTGTCCCACTGTTCTTCCTCTGCGTCAGTCAATTCTACCTCATCTGCAGTAGCTCCAAGCAATTTCAGCACAGCGTCATCGTCATCAGAATAATCTGCACACTCATCTAACAAAGTCAAAGACTCCAACGGATCCTTTATCAAGGAATCCGGCCAAAACTCATAAATAAACTCATCAATGATATCAACAGAAAAGCAGGTATCCTCTATCATAGGTCTAGATAAAGTGTCAGGTAAAGTGAAAGAAACTGTATCATCCCCTACAGCTAGAGTTAAACGCCTGAGTTTAACATCTATGATGGCCCCAGCAGTACATAAAAACGACCGACCCAAAATAATCTGGGTACGGGTATCCTCAGCAATGTCTAAGACTATGAAGTCAACAGGAATAAAAAACTTGCCCACCTTAACGGGCACATCTTCTCTGACACCTAAGGGTGTCCTAACAGATCTATCAGCCATCTTCAGGGTGATATTGGTCGTCTTCAGACAACCTATGTTAAGCTTACGATAGATAGAATAAGGCATGACACTTACACTAGCTCCAAGATCACATAATGCCTTATCTATCACGACATCTCCTATAACACAAGTAATAGAGAAACTACCTAGATCCTTTAATTTAGGGGGAGACTTATTCAGAATTAAACTACTAGACTCTTCCATAAAAGCGACAGTAGCGAAATTCTCAAGTGCCTTCTTACGCGTTACAATATCTTTCATAAATTTGGCGTAAGGTGGTACTTGAGTGATTAGCTCGGCAAAAGGCACACTTACCTGAATGTTTTTAACCATGTCTACAAATTTGCTGAACTGTTTCTCCGTCTTTGAATCACGCAAACGACCTGGGTATGGGACTCTGACCACCGGAAGCGGGTCCCCAATTTTCTCTTTACTCGGTACCTTCGCAGCAGGGGAGGGTAATTCATCGCACACAACCTCAATTTGTGTGCCTGATGTCTGACATTCACTCGATCGAGACTTCTGTGCACTCGATCGAGTGATTCCTTCCTCATCATCCTTCCTAATACCAGGCTACTCGATCGAGTATGTATACTACTCGATCGGGGACTTTCTTCAACTGGACTACTCGATCGAGTGATGGGTGTACTCGATCGAGCAGTTTCCTTAACAAAATGCTTCGATCGAGCGTTGTTCTCAGTCGATCGATCACTTCTCTGCTCACCTTCAATTAATTCGTCCGAGACATCATTGACCTCGGTACGTGTGCTTTCAGGGACATTTACAGGACCGCCATAAGCACAACCACTTCTCAGATTTATGGCATTGACTGGGTCATTGTTTAGAAGTAGTGAATTGCATATGTCGAGCAGTTTTCGGAGGGTATCCGCACTAGATTGTTGCTGAATCAGCCAAACAAGTAATGGGGTGGTTAAGATTTTCGGCTTGGGTAATGAGTACCTTGCCTTCATCCACCTTGAGATCTTGATATTCGGCTTGCATATGTCGAGCAGTTTCCGAAGGGTCGAGCAGTTTCATCCACCTTGAGATCTTGATATTCGGCTTGATATTCGGCTTGGTTAAGATTTTCGGCTTGGGTAGTGAATTGCATATGTCGAGCAGTTTCCGGAGGGTATCCGCCTTGAGATCTTGATATTCGGCTTGGGTAATGAGTACCTTGCCTTCATCCACGGGTGGTTAAGATTTTGCAGCAGTTAACTCGACATATAACTCGGAAAAACAACCCCCTTGCTTGAATTTCCTATAAGCAAGAACCCTTGCTGAATCAGCCAAACAAGTAATGGGGTCATGTCCTTCATCACCGCATCTACCACAAACCATCTCAATAGCTTGAACTTGGTGTATTTCACCCAAATTCCCCGTATCTACCACATGAACTTCTTCAACAACAGTGTTTCTCCTTCTTTCCGCTCTAGGATTACTGTAGCTAGCAAAATGGATGGCCATATTTTCATTAAGTTGCCACCCTTCATCATCCTCCACATTAGCCTGAAATCTCCCTCGTGCAACAGCATCCAGAACCATTCTTTGCTCATGAAGCAACCCATTGTAGAATTTGTTGCACAAAAACCATTGCTCAAACCCGTGATGCGGAACTGAGAGAACTAGCTTCTTGAACCTGGCCCATGCTACACTCAAATCTTCAGTAGTAGATTGAGTAAAATTCGTGAGCTGGCTGCGCAGCGCATTGCTTCGCTGAGGAGGAAGTACCGTCTATAGAAGGCTAGAGCTAACTAACTCCAATCTTTAACCCCAGCAGCCTTCCTATCTAAATCTCTCCACCAATCCTTAGCGTCATCAGTCAAGGAAAAAGGAAAAAGGAAATCCTTTACCTTGTCTTGTGTCACACCAGCAACTACAGGAATGGCGGAACAATAGTCTGTAAATACCTCTACATGCCTAGCTGGGTCTTCATCTACCATACCCCCGAATAAATTCCGCTCGACTAAAATGTAGTAGGACGGATGTATTGTGAAGGTACCCTCATCAGCAAGAGGGAGGGTAGTTCCCTTAGGTAGAGTCTCAGCACTGGGCTCAGAATGACTCGCAATCTTAGGCATCCAGCAGAGAAATTACAGCAGCAGCAGGTTCAAATGGTCCTCTTTTAGGATTTATACCTGCAAATACTAAACACTAACTCAAATATGAGAACAGCCTCAAGGGATAAATCCCTTGAGACCAAAGACAAACTAAAGAAAGCTACAAAATTACACCGTCTCCCCGGCAACGACGGCAAAATTTGATATGGCTATCGCAACCCTATCAAAGATAAAACCTAACGATCTCAACAAAATGCAGTAGAGGCAGTCGGGTATCGAATCCACAGGGAGAGGGAATCCTATAACTTGCTAAGTCTGCCAAGGTAACTAAATTGGGGGGTTTGTTTAATTGATTTTCTAACACTACAAGAGAAAAGGGAAAGAGAAATGAAGAGCGAAACAACAGAAAGAAGAAGAACTAGGATCGTCGGTTTCCCATGGCATCTAGGGTCAGGATAGAAATCAAAGTAAAATCTAAACAGGTTTGTGGGTAGTGAAAAGGTCCTTTCGGTCCGCTATTCGCCCTAAGATATACTAACTTAGCTCTCGCCCTCATTATTATAATCCCAAAGTTCATCACTGATCTGTCCTTTTCCAATCTCTCGATCTAGGTCAAGGGGGTATCAAGTTAGTCAATTGAATGCGTCGACTCAAACAATTAAAAGCTATTAAATGTGATGATTGCTTCCAAACCTAATCTAAAGACTACTAATCAATTCATCATACCTACGCCACGGTTCCCCTAAATCCTAGCAAAGGA
This sequence comes from Heliosperma pusillum, assembly GCA_022085475.1. NCBI lineage: Eukaryota > Viridiplantae > Streptophyta > Magnoliopsida > Caryophyllales > Caryophyllaceae > Heliosperma > Heliosperma pusillum. Next base: position 32,301 of record JAIUZE010017351.1, on the reverse strand, counting down.
ATTAACCACGCATAATAGAAAGGAGAACAACAACAATAATAACTAAGAAATAAAAAGACATAGATAAATAATTAATTGAATTCAAGAAAAATAATACCCGAATTAGAAAGAAGAAGAAAGTCAGCAGAAGTCTTCAAATTCAGATCCAAAATAAAAGTTAAAGATAAAGTCTAGGGTCAGAAGAATTTTTTCTAGTCTAAAGTCTAGAATAGGGAGTCCTCTATTGTTACGTAGTTTCACCCTTAAGTAGAATAGCAAATTACAAGGTGTGCATTGCTTAACACACTATCTCGCGAAGCCCATCATCTTGAAATCTCTCGATCGAGTAGAATTTGTTGTCCAAAGCACTTGATCGAGTAACCATAGTGCTCGATCAAGTAAATGTCCAAACCCAGCAGCTCGATCGAGCAGAACAACGCTCGATCGAGGTCTTCTAATTAATAGAGTAGTCGATCGAAATCTTGTACACCTCGAACGAGAGTTTTGCTCATGGATTTTGTTCTTCCATTCCTTCAACACGACTTCACGCATTCCGAGACACCAAGATTCCTTTCCGACTCACTTATGCATGCTTGAGGAGCTACAAAATGGCTAGTTTTCCGTCATTCTGGTCCATACCTGCAAATATTACAAAACAAACCAAAGTAGACTATTCGGGGGATATTTGTAGTAAAACACTACTAAATGAGCATGGAAATGCGTGCAAATATGGCCTAAAAGGTCTATATAAAATACACGCATCAAACTTCTCCAAACCAAACCTTTGCTTGTCCTCAAGCAAAAAGGATGCAACAAATAAATGGAACAAATAAACTCCGGACTACCTCAAATCGCCTGCTTGAACCAATTTAATTCAACAATCAAACTCAGCAATGATATCAAATGCAAACGAACTGAATCGTCGACCTTGCCAGACCATCAATGTCGGACTCTCACGGGTCACTCTTCTCTCAGCAAAGCAAAGGGTAAGCATGTTATGTGCAAGGGAGAGAAGGAGAAAATAGTCGCTCACCTAACTACGACCGTCGCGTTCATGCAATGCCAACTAACATGATAAAAGATTCAGTTACCGTACACACGCACAACCACCATTCAAGGACTATCACACGCCGAATACTCGCAATATTTGGATAAGTGAGGTTATGGGTAAGAAGGGCAAAACAATAATGGAATAGAGGAGGTAAGGCGTCAAGCTAGCTACCTGATCTCAATCAAATAACAAAATCCGTCTTCTTATCTCATAACGAAGTACACGGCCATGATTCGGCCGACAACTCACTAGAACCAAAAGAATGGAGTGGAAACGAAACTGGTTAGCTTATTCAGCTCTTACTGAATCCCCATATGATATGTATAAAGCATGGGAAAAGAGACCGTTTTTTTTTTTTTTTTTTCTCTATTATTTTTTTTCTTCTTTTTTTTTCTTTTAAAATATTCAGCTAACATTTCCACGGAAACAGTTTCAACTTCGATTCCCAAATTCTTCAGATACCAACTCCGTAGCAGGGATGCAAACCAAACTGATAAAATGAAGTAAATACCTCAACAACCAACACTAGACTAGCTCGACGCAAGGTAGGTTAAATTTGGGATGTAGATTGTGGGTCAACTGGCAGTTTTGGCTGAATGTGGAGTTAAATGGGTAATGAGAAAAAGGGAAATTGCAAGCATTCTCCAAACATGTGATACCGACCACGAACCCGTACGTGCAGGCAATAAGAATCAAATGTCATATACATGCAATGCGATGACACGAGGGAGTAACTACTCACAATCCTATATGAACCGGTCATAGATGTCACCAGTTTAAGAGCTCTAATCCTCAGAATATGGAAGTAGGTTGCCAACATGTCAGGTCAAGTCTATTCGTTCAGCATCGATTAACATGCAAATGACTATGTAAGAGATATTAACTGTGTAAGGCTTAAGTCGAGACTAGATGAAGAGTAGGAGAAAATTGTTCCGACTCGACTAAAATGAAAAAATAAACATGAAATTTTGAAGTTTTTTGAATTTTTGAGTGATTAACAATGCATACGAAAATGCAGTAAAAACGAAATGCAGACACGATATGGATGCAAAACCTCCCCAAACCAAACCGTACAATGTCCCCATTGTACAAAGTAAAGGAAAAAGAATTGCAAACTAGAGAGAGTCGGAAACTTACAGGAACGCGTGTATAACCGACTTCCCCAAACCGGACCGAAAGGAGGTGCTCCAGGGATTCGATCGAGTGGAAAACTACTCGATCTAGTGGAAACGAGATGGATCCTTCTCGTTCGATTGGAAAGCAGCTCGTTCGAGAGGTGTCTTCGCAAAAGTACTCGATCGAGTGACCAAAATGCTCGATCGAGGGGCTGTAGTGCTCGATCGACCGAAATTTCTACTCGATCGAATAAAAATTTCAGAGCCAGTAACACCAAAACTGCGAGAAGCAAGAAGGTACACAATTGGAATTGTTTGAACAAAAAACAGAAGTAAACTACTAAAAAGTTATGAATACGGTACAACAAAACAATAATAGATCGGGTTGCCTCCCGATAAGCGCAGGTTTATAAGGTCCCGCACGACCCTTGAGCTTCAATCATCAAGCTCCTCGTTTCCGTCGAAGAAGAGCACTTCGACGCGACCCACGACACTGTCAGCTCCATAGTAATGTTTCACATGATGCCCATTAACCTTAAACCGGTTGCCCTCGGAGTCTTCGATCTCGACGGATCTAAACTGAGTAACAGCAGTTACTGTGTACGGACCACTCCACCTGGATTTCAGCTTACCAGGAAATAAACGCAGTCGGGCATTGAATAACAACACCTTCTGCCCGACTTGGAACTCACGAGGTACGATTCGCTTGTCGTGCCAACGTTTGGTCTTTTCTTTGTAAATACGCGAGCTATCATAGGCATTCAGATGGAATTCCTCTAGTGCATCTAGCTGCAACAACCGTTTCTCACCACACAAGTTAGCATCATAATTAAGTTGGCGGACTGCCCACCAAGCTTTATGTTTTAGCTCAACAGGTAAATGACAGGACTTCCCATACACTAATCGATACGCTGAGGCACCGATAGGTGTCTTAAATGCGGTCATGTAGGCCTATAATGTATCATCCAGTTTCGCACTCCAATCCTTCCGTGATTTAGACACGACCTTACTTAAAATCTCCTTTAGTTCCCTATTAGAGACTTCAACCTACCCACTAGTCTGAGGATGATACCCCAAACCCCTACGATGTTTCACACCATATTTAGACAGTAAGGTCGTTAGCTGCTGGTCCCTAAAATGCATACCCCTATCACTAATGACAACCCTAGGGACGCCAAAACGGGGGAAAATGGTCTTACGAAACAGCTTAATCACGGTCTTGGCATCACAGTTGGGAGTAGCTTCTACCCATTTAGACACATAATCTACAGCTACCAGAATATACCTGTTACCAAGACTCGACGGGAATGGTCCTTGATAATCAATCTCCCAGACATCGAAAATCTCGACCTCTAAAATGCCGTTTTGGGGCATCTCATGTCTTTTTGATATGTTTCCTGTCCGCTGGCAAGCATCACAGCTAGTAACAAAAGCTTTAGTGTCAGCAAAGAGAGTCGGCCAATAGAAACCAGACTGTAATACCTTAGCCACGGTGCGCGATGGACCGTGGTGACCTCCACAAGGGGAAGAATGGCAGCCTTCTAGGATAGCTTTGATCTCCCACTGCGGAACACACCGTCGGAAAAGACAGTCTGCGCATGATTTGAACAGGTATGGATCATCCCAGAAATAATCCCGCACATCATGTAGAAACTTCTTCCGCTGCTGATAGGACATATCAGGTGGCAGCTTCTGGCTGACAATGTGATTGGCATAATCTGCAAACCAAGGTTCAACACCATCTTTAGATTTTATAGAGTAGACAGTGCATAAAGTATGATCAGCAAACGAATCATTAATGGGAATAGAATCCTCCCCCTCTTGTCGCGTCAAACGCGAAAGATGATCCGCTACAACATTCTCAGCGCCTTTCTTGTCCCTGATTTCCAGATCAAATTCCTGGAGAAGGAGTATCCACCTCAGCAGTCTGGGCTTAGCTTCCTTCTTATTCAGAAGGTGTTTTAGCGCTGCATGATCTGTAAAAACAATAACTTTAGAACCCAACAGATATGATCTAAATTTATCAAGCGTAAACTACAGCTAAAAGCTCCTTCTCAGTGGTAGCATATTTCACTTGAGCCTCATCCAGAGTTCGGGTCGCATAGTAAATAGCATTCAAAGCTTTGTCTTTCCGCTGGCCGAGCACCGCTCCTAGTGCGTAATCGCTTGCATCGCACATAATCTCAAACGGCAGCGTCCAATCGGGAGGCTGAATGATGGGTGCAGAGACCAAAGCCTGTTTCAAAGTGTTAAAAGCAGAAAGATAATCATCAGTAAAATTGAAAGGAGCATCTTTCAATAGCAACTGTGTAAGTGGTTCAGTAATTTTAGAGAAGTCCTTGATGAACCGGCGGTAAAAACCGGCGTGACCGAGGAAACTCCTCACCCTCTTAACGTTAATAGGAGGGGGTAATTGCTGAATCACTTGCACCTTTGCTCTGTCTACCTCAATACCCCTATTCGAAACCAAGTGCCCAAGGACTACTCCCTCAATGACCATGAAATGACACTTTTCCCAGTTTAGCACCAGATTAACCTCGATACAACGCTGCAAAACTTTGTCAAGGTTAGCTAAACATTTATCAAAATCATTCCCATAGACACTGAAGTCATCCATAAAGACTTCCATGATAGACTCTATATACTTATAAAATATCCCCATCATGCACCTTTGAAAGGTAGAAGGGGCATTACACAAACCAAAAGGCATTCTACGATAAGCAAAAACACCCTTAGGACAAGTAAAAGTAGTCTTTTCCTGATCATCTGGATGAATAGGGATCTGAAAGAACCCTGAGTACCTGTCTAGATAACAGAAAAACTCATGAGAAGCTAACCAATCTATCATCTGATTAATGAAAGGAAGGGGGAAATGATCTTTCTTGGTGGCGGTATTTAACTGCCTATAGTCTTTACACATCCGCCACCCAGTTACTAGTCGAGTACGTATTAATTCATTCTCTTCATTTTTTACAACTGTAGTACCCCCTTTCTTGGGTACAACCTGAACTGGGCTTACCCATTTGGAGTGACCAACTAAATAAATAATACCTGCATCGAGTAGTTTCATCACCTCAGTCATCACAACCTCCTCCATCTTTGGGTTCAGCTTCCGCTGACCCTGTCTGCAAGGTTTGTGACCTTCTTCCAGCTCAATCCTGTGCATACAGACATCACGGCTGATGCCCTTGATGTCATCCAATGAATTACCCATTGCTTTCCTGTTCCTCTTAAGTACAGCCAACAAAGCGGTTAGTTGTTCCTCTTTCAGTTTAGAACTAACAATGACTGGAAATTGCTCAGTATTATCGAGAAAAGCATACTTAAGGTGAGTTGGAAGAGGCTTACGCTCGGGAACCTTTACCTCGACGGAACACAAGTCATGACCTAAGTGTCCCACTGTTCTTCCTCTGCGTCAGTCAATTCTACCTCATCTGCAGTAGCTCCAAGCAATTTCAGCACAGCGTCATCGTCATCAGAATAATCTGCACACTCATCTAACAAAGTCAAAGACTCCAACGGATCCTTTATCAAGGAATCCGGCCAAAATTCATAAATAAACTCATCAATGATATCAACAGAAAAGCAGGTATCCTCTATCATAGGTCTAGATAAAGTGTCAGGTAAAGTGAAAGAAACTGTATCATCCCCTACAGCTAGAGTTAAACGCCTGAGTTTAACATCTATGATGGCCCCAGCAGTACACAAAAACGACCGACCCAAAATAATCTGGGTACGGGTATCCTCAGCAATGTCTAAGACTATGAAGTCAACAGGAATAAAAAACTTGCCCACCTTAACGGGCACATCTTCTACGACACCTAAGGGTGTCCTAACAGATCTATCAGCCATCTGCAGGGTGATATTGGTCGTCTTCAGACAACCCATGTTAAGCTTACGATAGATAGAATAAGGCATGACACTTACACTAGCTCCAAGATCACATAATGCCTTATCTATCACGACATCTCCTATAACACAAGTAATAGAGAAACTACCCGGATCCTTTAATTTAGGGGGAGACTTATTCAGAATTAAACTACTAGACTCTTCCATAAAAGCGACAGTAGCAAAATTCTCAAGTGCCTTCTTACGCGTTACAATATCTTTCATAAATTTGGCGTAAGGTGGTACTTGAGTGATTAGCTCGGCAAAAGGCACAGTTACCTGAATGTTTTTAACCATGTCTACAAATTTGCTGAACTGTTTCTCCGTCTTTGAATCACGCAAACGACCTGGGTATGGGACTCTGACCACCGGAAGCGGGTCCCCAATTTTCTCTTTACTCGGTACCTTCGCAGTAGGGGAGGGTACTTCATCGCACACAACCTCAATTTGTGTGCCTGATGTCTGACATTCACTCGATCGAGACTTCTGTGCACTCGATCGAGTGAATCCTTCCTAATACCAGGCTACTCGATCGAGTATGTATACTACTCGATCGGGGACTTTCTTCAACTGGACTACTCGATCGAGTGATGGGTGTACTCGATCGAGCAGTTTCCTTAATAAAATGCTTCGATCGAGCGTTGTTCTCAGTCGATCGATCACTTCTCTGCTCACCTTCAATTAATTCGTCCGAGACATCATTGACCTCGGTACGTGTGCTTTCAGGGACATTTACAGGACCGCCATAAGCACAACCACTTCTCAGATTTATGGCATTGACTGGGTCATTGTTTAGAAGTAGTGAATTGCATATGTCGAGCAGTTTTCGGAGGGTATCCGCACTAGATTGTTGCTGAATCAGCCAAACAAGTAATGGGGTGGTTAAGATTTTCGGCTTGGGTAATGAGTACCTTGCCTTCATCCACCTTGAGATCTTGATATTCGGCTTGCATATGTCGAGCAGTTTCCGGAGGGTCGAGCAGTTTCATCCACCTTGAGATCTTGATATTTGGCTTGATATTCGGCTTGGTTAAGATTTTCGGCTTGGGTAGTGAATTGCATATGTCGAGCAGTTTCCGGAGGGTATCCGCCTTGAGATCTTGATATTCGGCTTGGGTAATGAGTACCTTGCCTTCATCCACGGGTGGTTAAGATTTTGCAGCAGTTAACTCGACATATAACTCGGAAAAACAACCCCCTTGCTTGAATTTCCTATAAGCAAGAACCCTTGCTGAATCAGCCAAACAAGTAATGGGGTCATGTCCTTCATTACCGCATCTACCACAAACCATCTCAATAGCTTGAACTTGGTGTATTTCACCCAAATTCCCCGTATCTACCACATGAACTTCTTCAACAACAGTGTTTCTCCTTCTTTCCGCTCTAGGATTACTGTAGCTAGCAAAATGGATGGCCATATTTTCAATAAGTTGCCACCCTTCATCATCCTCCACATTAGCCTGAAATCTCCCTCGTGCAACAGCATCCAGAACCATTCTTTGCTCATGAAGCAACCTATTGTAGAATTGGTTGCACAAAAACCATTGCTCAAACCCGTGATGCGGAACTGAGCGAACTAGCTTCTTGAACCTGGCCCATGCTACACTCAAATCTTCAGTAGTAGATTGAGTAAAATTCGTGATCTGGCTGCGCAGCGCATTGCTTCGCTGAGGAGGAAGTACCGTCTATAGAAGGCTAGAGCTAACTAACTCCAATCTTTAACCCCAGCAGCCTTCCTATCTAAATCTCTCCACCAATCCTTAGCGTCATCAGTCAAGGAAAAAGGAAAAAGGAAATCCTTTACCTTGTCTTGTGTCACACCAGCAACTACAGGAATGGCGGAACAATAGTCTGTAAATACCTCTACATGCCTAGCTGGGTCTTCATCTACCATACCCCCGAATAAATTCCGCTCGACTAAAATGTAGTAGGACGGATGTATTGTGAAGGTACCCTCATCAGCAAGAGGGAGGGTAGTTCCCTTAGGTAGAGTCTCAGCACTGGGCTCAGAATGACTCGCAATCTTAGGCATCCAGCAGAGAAATTACAGCAGCAGCAGGTTCAAATGGTCCTCTTTTAGGATTTATACCTGCAAATACTAAACACTAACTCAAATATGAGAACAGCCTCAAGGGATAAATCCCTTGAGACCAAAGACAAACTAAAGAAAGCTACAAAATTACACCGTCTCCCCGGCAACGGCGGCAAAATTTGATATGGCTATCGCAACCCTATCAAAGATAAAACCTAACGATCTCAACAAAATGCAGTAGAGGCAGTCGGGTATCGAATCCACAGGGAGAGGGAATCCTATAACTTGCTAAGTTTGCCAAGGTAACTAAATTGGGGGGTTTGTTTAATTGATTTTCTAACACTACAAGAGAAAAGGGAAAGAGAAATGAAGAGCGAAACAACAGAAAGAAGAAGAACTAGGATCGTCGGTTTCCCATGGCATCTAGGGTCAGGATAGAAATCAAAGTAAAATCTAAACAGGTTTGTGGGTAGTGAAAAGGTCCTTTCGGTTCGCTATTCGCCCTAAGATATACTAACTTAGCTCTCGCCCTCATTAGCATAATCCCAAAGTTCATCACTGATCTGTCCTTTTCCAATCTCTCGATCTAGGTCAAGGGGGTATCAAGTTAGTCAATTGAATGCGTCGACTCAAACAATTAAAAGCTATTAAATGTGATGATTGCTTCCAAACCTAATCTAAAGACTACTAATCAATTCATCATACCTACGCTACGGTTCCCCTAAATCCTAGCAAAGGAATTAACCACGCATAATAGAAAGGAGAACAACAATAATAATAACTAAGAAACAAAAAGACATAGATAAATAATTAATTGAATTCAAGAAAAATAATACCCGAATTAGAAAGAAGAAGAAAGTCAGCAGAAGTCTTCAAATTCAGATCCAAAATAAAAGTTAAAGATAAAGTCTAGGGTCAGAAGAATTTTTTCTAGTCTAAAGTCTAGAATAGGGAGTCCTCTATTGTTACGTAGTTTCACCCTTAAGTAGAATAGCAAATTACAAGGCGTCCATTGCTTAACACACTATCTCGCGAAGCCCATCATCTTGAAACCTCTCGATCGAGTAGAATTTGTTGTCCAAAGCACTTGATCAAGTAACCATAGTGCTCGATCAAGTAAATGTCCAAACCCAGCAGCTCGATCGAGCAGAACAACGCTCGATCGAGGTCTTCTAATTAATAGAGTAGTCGATCGAAATCTTGTACACCTCGAACGAGAGTTTTGCTCATGGATTTTGTTCTTCCATTCCTTCAACACGACTTCACGCATTCCGAGACACCAAGATTCCTTTCCGACTCACTTATGCATGCTTGAGGAGCTACAAAATGGCTAGTTTTCCGTCATTCTGGTCCATACCTGCAAATATTACAAAACAAACCAAAGTAGACTATTCGGGGGATATTTGTAGTAAAACACTACTAAATGAGCATGGAAATGCGTGCAAATATGGCCTAAAAGGTCTATATAAAATACACACATCAGAAGCGATCAAATCAACCGAGACAGCCACAGCAGCACCACTCAAACAGTCCATAAGGTGTTGGGCACGAAGCCCATCCCTCCCGCATGAAGTGCCACGCGGGAAACCACTATTATTATGCGTGCAACTTTCATTAAAATGAAATGAAATGAAAATTTTACATGAAAATGAAATGAAAAGTTTACATGAAGTTGGTGGGGAGCCGAGAGACAATCTGGGCCCCCACCCCCTTAGCTACCGCAAAGCTAAGTATAGAAAAAATATAAGCGGCCATCCGAGCCCCAGCATCCTGAGATACCGAGAACTTCTGGATCTGCTTAAGCAAGTCAACAGCATCCGAGCCCAGCTCCCCAAGAGAAAAGAAAGAGAAGGGTAGGAAAAAATTATTATTATTATTATTATTATTATTATTATTATTATTATTATTATTATTATTATTATTATTATTATTTTTATTATTATTATTATTATTATTATTATTATTATTATTATTATTATTGATTTATTTTTTATTTTATTTTTTGTTATGAGATATTATTATTATTATTATTCCAATACATTCTTATTCGTCTATGATTCTTCATATCGGTCATTATGTAATTTTCCTTACTCACGCCCTTCCTCAATCTTGACACCTGGAAAAAATGTGAAAAGTACGGGATCAACCAACCATCGGCTGAATATGGCTTCAATAACCTCCAACGGCCCTAGTGACATTCTCATATATCTTACACGGCAGAAACAATTTAATTCTTATCACACTTATTATAATAATGCCCTACTAATACTGAAAAGAGACACATTACGGAGCCAAGACTCTGTTAGGCTAAGCCCTCTTCCATGTCTACGGGATAATATAACCTCTTTTGAAATTCCCTGGTCTTTTACCGGGCATCATTGGAACCATTGTTCCTTTGGGCTATGCCCTCCTCCGTGTATATACGATAAAAAATAATGTGATCTCCCTCCAATAATCGTAAACAAATGAACAAATGGCCAAATGTACATTATAATAAAAGTACTAGGATGATATTCTTATATACATACAAAGACAATTTATATGAACATGTGAGAAATATAACGATAATTAAATAGTTACTACGATAAAGGGTCCCGAAACCATACCTTAGTTGTTAAAAATAACGGTGTTTGGATAAAAGGCTATTGACAACTTCCTTTTCCCTCTTTTATTTGCAATTTTGAGTTTGTGCGTGGATTTAATCATGCATTAGTGTTGTGTTTATATAGGATTGTCTAAGCTAGTTGGTTAGTTGCCGGTGGAGAGTCTACTGGATGACTTTGCTAAGCTATAATCCCAACGTGTAAATTCTTAACCTTACGTGGATTTACCAAAAAAAGTCAAGAGTGGAAAGCTAGTTTCACAACTAGTTACGTGCAATACAAATTTCATGCAGACTAACCATGTAAGTGGTACTTTTTTTTTCTATGGAGTCTTCTTGTGTGTTTTTTTTAACATTGGTTAGTATTTGACGAGAATCTCTATTTGCTAGTGTTAATAATCCGGTTATCTTATTCAAGTTATTACAGAAAGTGTGTTATGATTTGAGCATATATGAACTTTTACTGTATTGGGATCATATTTCTGCATGACTCGACCGGGAAGGGCATAGGACTCGACCGATTAGTGGATACTTGACCAAGTATCCTTGGCACTCGACCGAGTGTTGGGGTCAGGAATGTGATGGATGTTTAATTTTTGGCAGTCGGCCGAGTAAAAGTTGGCACTCGACCGTGTGAATTTCGCACTCGACAGAGTAGTTTTCCTTATAAAGTTTGGGTGGTTACTATTTTTGGGAACTCGGCTGAGTAAACGTTGGCACTTGATCGAGTGCGGGTGACTTGACCGAGTGGCTTCAAGCACTTGGCCAAGTGCACCTGATGAATGCCCGTATTCGATTTAAGTCGTAGGCTTTATGCTTATGATTACCTTTGTTCTTGAAGTTACTATGGCACCAAAGAAAGCTAGTGCAGCATGTAGAGCTGTTAAGATGAGCCAGAGGAGGTAACTTGGGTGCTCGAGCAGGTTGTAGTGGATGCTACTACTATAAGCACTTCTATTGACCGTCACCGACCCATTATCTTCGAGGGTATTGGTGCACAAAATATGCTGGACAACTGGCACCAGGAGATAAAGAGTATCTTTGAGGTTGATGCGTGTATTTTATATAGACTTTCTGGTCCATTTATGCACACATTTATATGTCATTTAGGTGATATTATATCACTATATGCCCCTATTTGGCTACTTTGTACTTTCATTACTATTTTGTAGGTACAACCTGCGTAGTAGCGGAAACCGAGCCAAAACAGTCCACTTTGCATGCATTTAGGAGAATGGAAGGAACGGAACAGAAGCTCTTGCATGGGGAAGCGTGAAACCGCTCGCAATAAAGTCCAAAGCCATGTCCAACGCTGCATGATAGGCCATAAGACCTCGATCGACTATATAACTGCTCGATCGAGGAGAATTGAAGTGAAGAGTTGCTCGATCAAACTGTCCTGTGCTCGATCGAGTGGCAGCTGCTGAAGAGTTGGTCGATCGAGTAGAATAAGTACTCGATCGACTTATTTCCTCAAATAAAGACCTCGATCGAAGGGTATTTTCCCTCGATCCAGTGGATCCTATCACGGGCCTTAAGTCCACAGTCTAATTAGGGTTTAGAGTCGTGTTATGCATTATATAAGACTCTTATTTGTCGTCATTAGGATTCATGCAAGATCATGGGGTGATCACCGATCATCACCACTTAGCATTAAACATTAGTTTCTGAACTTTTTAACCTTTAGTTTACATTCGGGTTTATCGACGTGGATTGTTTTTTACGCCGGATTGCTAAGATTGTAAACTTCTTTTTCTCTCTGTATTCTTAACCTTTATTTTAGTCTTAAATCACTGTTTACTCTTCTTAACTGCTGCGTTATTATTGTTTATGCTTGTTAATTACGATTTTATTATGTCTATCGTCATATGTTCAATCGTCTTTATTAGCATCGTTAATAGCATGAGTAGCTAATTCTCTTGTATGTTAGGATGAGGGAAACTGTAGTAGAGGCATGTTAGAATAGATTATTTTAGTTAGTCTTGAATATGACAAATCAGTCTAAGCAATTTAATTGAGGTTAGTCGAATGAGTGCACGCAGGAGACTAGCTAGGTAGTTAACCCCGACCTGGATCGAGAGATTGGAAGGGAAAGGCTTGCTTAGAATTGATAGGTGACTCCTAAGAGGACGAGAGTTAATTAGGAAAATCCCTAGGGTGGTTTGAGACCGAGAGGAGAAAACCATTGCCCTTCTCATTGATAGATTGGCTGACTTAGTTGACCCATAGATGCCGATATTGCAGTGGACCGAATCCTAGCATATTCTTCTTTATCTGATTTATTTCATATTAATTTCTACCTTTATTTCTCTTCCTTTAATCTTATTTAGTTTAGTTAAAACCTTTTCAAAACCCCTAGATTGTTACTGGCAGATTTAGACTACAGTTAGTTAGTTTCCTCCCTGTGGAGATCGACCCTACTTCCGCTATCTTCTTAGTTAGTAGACTTTGGTTTTATTTTTGGTGTATAACGACCACATCAAATTTTGGCGCCGTTGCCGAGGAGGCAATTTAATTTTCTGTTATTTATTTCTGTCTCGTCTTAAGGAATTTGTAATTCCTTAAGACTGTTCTTATCTTTCTCCCTGTAGTTGTGTATGCGCAGGTTCCAAAGGCTCGAGTTAGTGAAAGCTAATTTGGAGCCCGAAAGAACCTTCTTACGCAGGAAGAGAGGGATAGATAAGATTGTTCAAAAGGAAGACTTGAGTACTTCTGATTCCGTCTTCGACTGTTGAGACTACCGTACCAGCGAAGATGAAAGGATTTCACACATGTTCGAGTCGAGCTAGACTCTAAGATATTATTGTATGTGTGGAAGAAGAAGTCGGAAATTACCACCGCTGAGGGTACTTCCGCAAGTCAAAGGCCTGACGGTGGCCTTGTCACAAAACCATTTGGGTATTAGCCGGGTTTGCAACCCCGTGCAATTTGTAAAAACAATTTATCGCGTTTTCATTAGACAATTAGACTATCACGTGATAATCCGTAGTTTAGATAGACAATTTATTTTTCCTGTTAGACAATTTTTGGTATTTTTCTGGGTATCGGTTGGCATCGTTTTTGCAGGAGAAAGAAGCGAAAAACAATTGCTCAAAGTCGAAGGTTGTGCTATCAAGAAAGTACTCGATCGAGTAGCATTTCTACTCGATCGAGTAGCATTTCTACTCGATCGACCCCCACTTTGATGCTGGTTTGGGGAAGCTTTGTTTTGTGAGTTGTTTCTGTCCCTTTTGTTTTTCCATCCCTTATATATATTTCCTTCCTTAGGATCATGAATTAGGTTGTTTTTTTCCCCTTCCCCTTATATGCTGTTGTGCTATAGCCAATGAGGACATTGTCTGTTTTGGTTTGGGGAGGTGTTTTACATCCTTTTGCGTCTGCATTTGCATTTGTATTGCATTCACGTTTACAATTCATGTTAATTAGAAAAAAATTGAAAAAAATCAAAAAATATCACGTTTTTTTTTGCATATAGTCGAGTCGGATTGGAGTCTTGTTCATGATGAAATTGCACTACAAGTCTATTTTATGCTATTCCTTGCACCACTCTTGAGTTACTTAGCAAAATCAAAGTAGTGAACTATTGAATTTTGTCTTGGAATCTAAATTTGATTATTAGACTTGACTCAACATTTTGGCAAACTACTTATATATTCTGAGTTTTAGAACCTATAACTGGTGACATCTATCACCAGTTCATCTAGGAATGAGAGTAGTTACTCCCCACACCTCGTGTCATTTGCTTGTATATGAACTTTGATTTCTTATTGCCTGCACGCATTGGGTTCGTGGTCCGTATTACGTGTTTTGAGAACATTTGCATCTCCCTTTTCCTCACTTTACCCAATTAACTCCACATAAAGCCATATCTGCCGGTTGCCCTTAACTACATCCTAAACTGAGCCTACCTTTGCCGAGCTAGTTTAGTAGTCGAGGTATATTCTACCGTAGTGTCAGTTCTTGGCTCGTTTTCATTGATTGGAGTGGGTTTTTTGTGAGAAAAAGAAGAGAAGTGCTTAATACTGCCTCGATCGAGCAGCTTGTAGCTCAATCAAGCAGATTCTGTTATTTGTTGCCTCGATCGAGTGACATATTCCACTCGATCGAGAGGTTTTTCCTCGATCAGCCAAGAAAGAAAAAAGAAAAAGAAAAGAAAGAAAATGAAAAAAAAATGGAAAAAATATAATGAGAAAAAAAAAAATAGTTGGCTGAAGTTTTTGTTTTTACACCTCTTACGCTTATTATCATTTGTCGAGGTGTTTCATGGGATTTGTGTTGTTTATGCCTAGATTTGTTAAGGCATCGAGCTTAATTTTTGATAGTTGGAAGAATGGAACGAGTTCTATTGCGGTCTTGTTAGGAACTAGCTTGGCTATTTACCCTCACATTTCCATTAATTGTTTTGCCCCTTCTTACCAATTAGCCTCACATATCCATACTTTTGCAATTGTTCGGCACGTGATAGTCCTTGAACGGTGGATATGCGTGTGTACGGTGCTTGAATCATCTTTCATATTAGTTAGCAATGCATGTTGTGTCGGTCGTAGTCTAGGTGAGTGGCTATATTTCCTTCTCTCTTTCTTATACATATTTACTTACCATTTGCTTGTTGAGAGAAAAGTGTCCCGTGAGAGTCCGAATTTGGTTGAGTCTTGCAAGGTCGAGGGTCTAATTTATTTCCAAGATTGTATAAATTCGTTCGCTTTCGTATTAAGCTTTGTAGCGATTGAATGAGTGCATTGAACGGCTTAACATTGACTTGTAGCTAGCTCTGAGACTTACTCCACTCCCCTAGGTTTATTTTGTTCCATTTAGCTGCATTTAGTTTGCTTGAGGACAAGCAAAGGTTTGGTTTGGGGAAGTTTGATGCGTGTATTTTATATAGACTTTCTAGTCCATTTATGCACGCATTTCTATGTCATTTAGGTGATATTATATCACTATATGCCCCTATTTGGCTACTTTGTACTTTTATTACTATTTTGTAGGTACAAGCTACGTAGTAGCGGAAACCGAGCCAAAACAGTCCACTTTGCATGCATTTAGGAGAATGGAAGGAACGGAACAGAAGCTCTTGCATGGGGAAGCGTGAAACCGCTCGCAATCAAGTCCAAAGCCATGTCCAACGCTGCATGATAGGCCATAAGACCTCGATCAACTATATAATTGCTCGATCGACGAGAATTGAAGTGAAGAGTTGCTCGATCGAGCTGTCCTGTGCTCGATCGAGTGGCAGCTGCTGAAGAGTTGGTCGATCGAGTAGAATAAGTACTCGATCGACGGATTTCCTCAAATAAAGACCTCGATCGAAGGGTATTTTCCCTCGATCGAGTGGATCCTATCACGGGCCTTAAGTCCACAGTCTAATTAGGGTTTAGAGTCGTGTTATGCATTATATTAAACTCTTATTTGTCGTCATTAGAATTCATGCAGGATCATGGGGTGATCACCGATCATCACCACTTAGCATTAAACATTAGTTTCTGAACTTTTAAACCTTTAGTTTACATTCGGGTTTATCGACGTGGATTGTTCTTTACGCCGGATTGCTAAGATTGTAAACTTCTTTTTCTCTCTTTATTCTTAACCTTTATTTTAGTCTTAAATCACTGTTTATTCTTCTTAACTGCTGCGTTATTATTGTTTATGCTTGTTAATTACGATTTTATTATGTCTATCGTCATATGTTCAATCGTCTTTATTAGCATCGTTAATAGCATGAGTAGCTAATTCTCTTGTATGTTAGGATGAGGGAAACTGTAGTAAAGGCATGTTAGGATATATTATTTTAGTTAGTCTTGAATATGAGAATCAGTCTAAGCAATTTAATTGAGGTTAGTCGAATGAGTGCACGCAGGAGACTAGCTAGGTAGCTAACCCCGACCTGGATCGAGAGATTGGAAGGGAAAGGCTTGCTTAGAATTGATAGGTGACTCCTAAGAGGACGGGAGTTAATTAGGAAAATCCCTAGGGTGGTTTGAGACCGAGAGGAGAAAACCATTGCCCTTCTCATTGATAGATTGACTGACTTAGTTGACCCATAGATGCCGATATTGCAGTGGACCGAATCCTAGCATATTCTTCTTTATCTGATTTATTTCATATTAATTTCTATCTTTATTTATCTTCCTTTAATCTTATTTAGTTTAATTAAAACCTTTTCAAAACCCCTAGATTGTTACTGGCAGATTTAGACTACAGTTAGTTAGTTTCCTCCCTGTGGAGATCGACCCTACTTCCGCTATCTTCTTAGTTAGTAGACTTAGGTTTTATTTTTGGTGTATAACGACCACATCAGAGGTCGTCAAGTTCCCGAAGCATTTGCAAGTAGATCAAGATGCGTTCTACATGAGGGGTCAAGCGGGGTGGTAGTGGTCTCGCGAGAGGGTACCTATAAGGGAGTACTATAAGGAGCACGAGGATGATTCGATACTTTCGGGGGAATTTAAATTGGAGATGAGGTCGGAGTTTGTGCCCGAGCATGCCAGGGGAAAGATGAGAGCTGAGTTTGACTCGTTCTGGATGACAAAAGATATGACCGTTAAGGATTATTATAACAAGTTCACCGAGATGACAAGTTATACAAAGGATATGCAGTGGAGTCAGAAGTCTATCGCGATTAAGTTCGATAAGGAGCTACTCTTTAGAGTCATAGATAAACTACCTCCGGGGGTAGTTTCCGACATTAAGAATGCGTATGATAGAGCTGGGCAGGCAGAGCGCAGATCCGTTATGACCAAGGAGGCGAAGGAGGCTATAAGCGGGAAGAGGAAGGCAGAGAGTGATGGGGAAAGCAACTCCACCTATAAAAAGGGTAACTACAATCAGACCAGATCTTATTCTAGAGGTGGTGACTACGGCAGAGGGGAGCAGTATGGGGGAAGAGTTGGTCGAGCAACTAGCGAGGCTTTGGGGGTTAGGTTCCATAGTTGTGGTGGCTTAGGCCACAAGAGGTTCATGTGTCCTACTGCTGTGGTGGTAGGAGGCTACCAGTTGTCATACCAGAGGAGTTATTCTAAGGGTTGGGGCAGAGCATAACGAGTAGTTGTCCTTCGGGATCGTCGAGTAGGCCAGGGAATCAGAGTGCAAATGGTAGTGGCTACAACCGCAATGGTGAGGGCTATCAGCGCCCAAATAATAATATGAACCACGGTTTGGCATTGAACTCTATAGCATCAGCTAGTACCGTTCAAGGAGGGGGTCTAGAGAACAGTGGCAAACTGTTCATGATGGATAAGCAAATAACTAAGGATTACGCGCAAGTGGTGACTGGTACTTTTCTCGTTAACAATGTTCCGTCTTTTGCTTTATTTGATTCGGGGGCGACCCATTATTTTGTGTCTAAGAGTCATGTATTGATGTTGGGTCTTGGGGAGAGCGAATCTGTAAAATATGAGGTATTCATACCATCTGGAGTCTGTATCCTGTTGTAAATTGTTCAGGAGTGTGTCCATTATTGTGGGAGGGGTAGAATTTCTTATAAATTTATTTGAATTTCCTTTAGACAGGTTTGAGGTCATTGTCGGGATGGATTAGTAGGGAATGTATAAGGCTAGCATTGATTGTCATCAAAAGAAGATGTCCTTGAGGGGTCCTAAGGGAGTTAGAGTGTCGTACCGGGGGTTTGTAGTGAGGCCAAAAGTCAAGTTGATAGAGGCGATTACCTTAAAGACTTACCTAAGGAAGGGGTGCCCGATGATTTTGTGCCATATGAGAGATACTATAATTGAGGAGCCATCAACAGAGTATATTGAGGTGGTGAATGAGTTCGGGTATATTTTTTCGGATGAGATACCAGAAGTACCTCCGAAGAGGGACATTGATTTTAGTTTGGAGTTGAACCCGGGAACGTGACCTATCTCTAAGGCCCCGTACCGTATGAGTCCTAACGAGCTCGAAAAGTTGAAGAAGCAATTGAATGAGTTGCTTGATAAAGGGTATATCAGGCCTAGTGTTTCACCGTGGGGTGCTCCAGTGTTGTTCGTAAAGAAGAAGGATGAAAGTTTACGGTTGTGCATTGAGTACCGTGAACTGAACCATGTTACGGTGAGAATAGGTATGCATTACCTAGGATCGATGATTTGTTTGACCCGTTGAGTGGAGCAGGATTGTTCTCAAAGATTGACATGAGGTCAGGGTATCATCAACTGAGGATGAAGGATGGCGACATTTTGAATACAACTTTTTGTTCGAGGTATGGTCACTAGGAGTATGTGGTGATGCCGTTTGGGTTGACTAATGCACCAACGGTATTCATAGATCTTATGAACCAGATATTTAGTCCATTCTTAGATACCTAGACTATTTTAAGACTAAGGAGGAGCATGTGGAGCATTTGAGGATAGCATTTCAAGTCTTGAAAGACAATCAGCTTTATGCTAAGTTGTCCAAGTGCGAGTTCTGGTTAGAGAAGGTGGCATGTTTTAGCCACATTATTTCTAAGGAGGGGGTAATGGTTGATCCAAGCAAGATTGAGGCGGTTTATAACTAGGAGGCACCTAAGAATGTCACCGAGTGAAGAGGTTTCTTGGGTTTAACTTGATATTACAAGAGGTTCATTAAAGATTATTCGACGAGTGCTTGACCTATGACGGCATTGATGAGGAAGGAGAATATGTTTCGCTGGGATAAGAACGGTGAGAAGGCATTCCAAACCTTAAAGAAGCATTTGACCATAGCTCATGTCTTAGCATTACCAGTTGGGAGTGAGGATTTTGAGGTGTATACGAAAGCTTTGAAATGTGGGTTCGGGTATGTGCTAATATAGAATGGAAAGGTGATAGCCTATGCGTTGAGACAGTTGAAGCCGTATGAAGAGAATTATCCTACTTATGATTTGGAGTTGGGTGCCATTGTATTCAGCTTGAAGATATGGAGGGATTATTTGTATGGAGCTACTTTCAAGGTGTTTTCGGACCATAAAAGTTTGAAGTACATCTTTACCCAAAAAGAGCTAAATATGAGGCAGCAACGGTGGATGGTGCTGGTCGGTAACTATAATATGGAGATCTTATATCATGAGGGAAAGGTTAATGTGGTAGCGGATTCATTGAGCCGGAAGAGTGTGCATTCTTTATACAGCGCGATGTCTTCGATGCGATCAAGGCATGAGGAAGGAAAGATGGGCATTAAGGGGATTCTTAAAGGGAAGCAACAAGTGATTTGACGATCGAGCCGATATTGTATGATGACATTCGAAGCAAATTGTTAATTGATCCTAAGATCAACTGTGGAGGAAAGGGGTAGAGGAAGTTACTACTCGTAGATTTTTTATTTATGCAGACGAGAGTGTTCAGTTTGAGGGTCGACGATGTGTACCGAAGGATCTTGAGAAGAGAAAGGTAATTATGACTGAGTCTCATTGTACTCACTATTCGGTTCATCCGGGTGGGGATAAGTTATATAAGGATTTGAAGAAGATGTTTTGGTGGCCGGAGATGAAGAAATATGCAGCACATTTTGTGGCGAGGTATTTGAGATGTCAGCGTGTTAAAAGGGAGCATCAAAGACCGCAAGATACGATTCGGTCTCTTGAGGTTCCGAAGTTGAAATGAGAGTCTATATCCATGGATTTTGTGGTGGGACTTCCGATATCGCAGAAGGATAATAGTATGATTTGGGTGATCGTGGATCGGTTAACCAAGTCAGCTCATTTCATTCCGATGAAGGATACGTGGAGCAAGATTGAGTTGGCATTGGCTTATAGGAAGAATGTAGTGAAGCTGCATGTAGTGCCAATTGATATTGTGTCAGATCGTGATATGCGGTTTATTTCTTGGTTTTGGAAGGAATTACAAGAGTTAATGGGGACAACCTTAAAGATGAGTACGACATTTCATCCTGCAACGGACAGTCATACTAAAAGGACGATTAAGACTTTGGAGGACAGTTATAATATGGTGGTAATTGGGAGGATAAGCTGCATTCAATAAAGTTTCGTACAATAATAGTTATCATGCGAGCATTGGGACGGCACCATTCGATGCATTGTATGGGAGGAGATGTAGGAGTCCAGTGTGTTGGGACGATAATCAGAGGATGTGATTTTAGGGCCGCAGATGGTGCAAAATATGATTGAACAAGTTAAGCTTATTTACCAGAAGATCTAAGTGGCGCAGGATCGACAAAAGAGTTATGCTGATTAGCATCGTCGGGACATTGATTTTCAATTGCGAGAAAAGTTCCTTCTAAAAGTATCGCCTATGCAGGGAGTGATGATATTTGGAAAGAGGGGCAAGCTGAGCAAGAAGTTTTTTGGTCCTTATGAGATTTGGAAAGTGGGGAAAGCTGAGCCAGAAGTTTATTGGTCCTGAAGTTGCGAAAGTATGTTAGTGACCCGTCCCATGTGCTAGAGGTGGAGATTATTAAGTTGGATGAGGCCCTTACTTATGTGTAAGTGCCAAAGGAGATTCTAGACCGAAAGGTACGCAAAACAAGTGATGGGGAGAGGACCTTACTTCAAGTGTTATGGTCCAACCATAACATGGAGGAAGCAACTTGGGAGGTGGAGGATTCCACGAGGGAGCGGTATGCATGTATGTTTTATTACGGGGACGTAACCTTATTCTTTAAGGGAGCAAGGAGACGATCGCGTTTTGGTTTTTTCAGTTTTAGTTAGTGTCTTTAAGTTGGTTAGTGTCTGGGGTGGTAAGGTCGGCGAGTCTGGTTTATCCCTCGTAGACGGTCGATCTTAGGTAGGTCATCCCCATCCCCAAATGGTAGGTTCATCCACATCTTTCCCCTAACCCTTCAGGCCAATCCTTCCTCTTCCAACCGTCTCACCCACTTAAGGTGTATAGGGTAGTCCAGGTCAATCAAAGGGACACCGCCGAATAAATCGGGGAAGTCCTCATCAGGGGCAAAGTTGGTCAGACTCTGAGCCAAACGGGTCACGATCGCACCGCAATTAAGGTGATTGTGAGTGGTCCCAAGGGTGGTCATCTGTGCTAAGCTAGCACAAACTATAGCGGGAGCACTATAGTAAACCTGCTTCTTCTGCTTCGGGTTCCAGTATGACACCAACAACAAAATCTAATTGGAATTGAACTTACTGATATCATTCCGCCCATACAACAAACAAGTCAACATCCTCAGAAACACCTTAAGAGTCGGGTGCTGGACGTCATTAATCATCAAGGAAATTACACTAGACAAGGGTATGCCATTGAGTAGAGGAAACTAAGAAGTAGTGTTCTCCAACCCCGAACCTATAGTCTCACGACTATCCTCATCGGCCTTCTCCAGGTCAACGTGTTCCGCGAACTCATCAAGGGTAAGGTCGTGGTCACTATTCATCAGACGGAAGTTAACCGTCTTACCAGCCGCATTGTATACGAAAGAGCTCAAAAATTGTAAGGTCAAGAATCCATAGGACTTCTTTCGAAGTCTATACAACCCCTTCATTCCCAAAGTCCCAAAGATGTGACTGACCTCCTTATCTTTTCCCATCATCTCCAAAGTACTCCTATCTACACACCTAGTAGGCTTAAGGGAGTACCCCATGAAAGCCTCAAAACCTTCTTATGAGCAAAGTCATGGAACAGGACGTTAGGGTTCTCAGTAACGCGAGGTACCACAAGCCCACTAGATTTTCCTCGTTCAGCAGCAGTAGCGGAACAAGTTCGCTTATTAGGTGCATTTCCGGCTCTTGGCATCTGCAATCGATTCGAGAAATTCCCAGATTCATTATAAATAAGAGTTTTTCAAGAGGTTTCAAAACTTAATATGAAAACTTTCAGTTTACGGCGGTCTCATTACTTTCAAATCTGAAAACCACGAACTTTTAAAAATCGAACAAATTGAGAAATCGATTTTAAACCATTATGAAACAAGCTTGAATGAGAAATTTCAGATTCCCGCAACTCTAGCCTATAGAGTGGGACAATTAACAATTTTTAACAAATCCTCTATACTCATCCAACAATTTAAAAAAGTCTAATAAGGATTCTGCAGCAGGAGCTAACCGAGAGGGTCCTCATGGCCAGGCCATGATCCAACCAAGGCAAGACAGACAAGCGCTATAGCTCGAGCCACAAGAGCCTCAAGCCAAGCCATGACAAGCCATGGCCAAGCCAAGCCTAGCCACAGGCAAGCCAAGTCAAGCCAAGGTCAGGCCAACAAAAGCCAAGGCCAAGCCAAGCCTAGCCAGACCACTGACCAAGCCCTATCTCATGCCAGTGTCCGAAACACAGCCCAACAGTATGATGCTTAGTCTGCACCAGTCATCTTTCAACCTGGTAAGAGGTACACCGGGTCAAGGCACCAGCCCCCACTATGGCTCATTATCAAGACCACCCTATGAACTAGAGAATTGTCCAGGATAAGTTTTCCAAAGGTCCAACACAAATCAATGAAAAAATGCCATTCAAGTTCAAGTCCAGAAAGAGTCCAACATGGTGAATTGTCCAATTTAAATCTTGTTGATGCTCTTCTTTTGTTTAGATAGTTATCAACCTGTTGAGGGAGGCTTATATGATAACAAATAAAGCCTTGAGGAGTTCCAAGAACAAGAAAAGAAACCAGGCAAACAGATATGAAGATAAACAGAAGATTTTCCATTCCAGGAAAACTACAAAATCACTTTTCCTACTTTTGATCAATCTGTTTCTTTTCTGCTTTATTGTCTTTCCTTGAGAGCTGTTGAGCTCGTCCTCATTAGGAGACTTTTTCAAGTAGTTAAGTTAGAAGATGTGAGTTATTATTGGCCCTTGGATGAGATTTACATCCTAAGATCCACAACCTTTTGTAATGCCAATATAACAGGCTGTTTGAATGTAACCAAGGAGATTAAGCTGGAATAAAAATAAAAACCTTTGGGAATCAATTCTCAAACTCGCAAACTTGTGAATTGTCTGTAGTTTGAACCAGGCCTAGTTATTAACATGTGCTCAAGCTGTGGTTAATAGATTAAAACTTGTTAGCATCTCTAGTTCAGTTCTGTGCGTTGTCTCTGATCTGTATTAGTTGTGTTGTTGAGTCTAATCCTCCTATCATGTGATTATCTGTGGGTTTGAGGCTTAAACTTGTTAAACTATTTTGTTGTCTTCCTGTGTTAAGCTGTGGGAGTCAATAACATAGTTATATCCTTGTCCATTTCATGTTTGTTTCAGTTTGTCTCAAACAACCCCAAGTACTATCAGTTTGAGTATTCATTTTCAGGAAAAATAAAAAATCAATGCTATAATTATTGAAACTATATACAGTCCTTCCTAACACTCTTAAGATCATTCTTGCAAAGTTTCAGAATTTGATTCAATTATTTGTTAATTTTAAGGACAGTCTGAACTCAGGATTCCATTATTGCATTCCCTGTGAGTTTACACTGCAAATTGGTTACCAGAGCTTTGGTTGAGAAAAATAAAATTGTGAGTTTATTTTTTCCTAACTACTTTTAAAACACATAAACATTCCAATGAGTTAAGAGAGATTTGGTGGTATGGAAGGACGGATGGATGAGCTAGCTGGAGTTGTTATTGCTCTAACTAGGAGCCTGGATGAAGTCATAGGAAACAACCTCTTGTTTGCTGCTGGAGGCAGAGGAATAGGTCCTGGGAAAGGCATGACACCACCAGTAGGTAGAGGGAGACCACCAGATGAGGATGAGCATCTTGACTCAG
The DNA here is from genome assembly GCA_022085475.1 of Heliosperma pusillum. Taxonomy (NCBI): domain Eukaryota; kingdom Viridiplantae; phylum Streptophyta; class Magnoliopsida; order Caryophyllales; family Caryophyllaceae; genus Heliosperma; species Heliosperma pusillum. The sequence goes on along the minus strand of JAIUZE010017351.1, from coordinate 8,018 downwards.
ATGATTCCACCATGAGCAGGGCTTCCATCCAAAGATCCACAGACAAGCACCTAAAGGTAGACATCCCTGAGTTCACTGGCAGTTTAAACCCTCATGACTTACTAGAATGGATTAGGAACATTGAGAAGATATGTGAGTATAAAGGCTATAATGATGTTAAGTCATTTAAGGTTGTTGTTTTAAAGTTAAAAGACTATGCTTCTTTGTGGTTTGAAAAGCTGAAACATCAAAGACTTAGAGAAGAAAAAGAACCCCTTAGATTTTGGTCCAAACTTAAGAAGAAAATGTTGAGTAAGTTTTTCACCAAGGACTATACCCAAGACTTGTTTATTAAACTGTCTAAACTTAAGTAAGAAAAGAGACCTGTTGAGGCTTACCTGAGAAACTTTGAGCAGTTAACACTGCAGTGTAAGGTAAATGAAAAACCACAACAGAGAATTTCTAGGTTCCTAGAGAGACTAGACAAAAACATTGCTGCTAAGGTTAGAATACAACCCCTCTGGTCTTATGATGATGTTGTTAACCTGTCTCTGACAATTGAGAAAATTGGAAAGGTTAAACCTGCTACACGCAAACCTGCCAAACCATTTCAGGCCAGACCTTATAGTGGTATTAGGATCACTGAAACACCCAAAAAAGCACCCCACCCACCTTGGATAAAGGGAAGGGCATCATGGGGCAGAAGCCCAACACCACCATGACTGAGAACAAGGTAAAGTGTTTCCAATGCCAAGGCTATGGCCATTTCTGAAAAGACTGTCCCTCAAGAAAAACACTGACTATTATGGAAGTAGAAACATGGGAGAAGGAAGGGTTAGTGAAGTATGAGGAGGAGAAGGTCCTGGAGGAAGAGAAGCCCCCTGAGGAAGAGTCAGACCAAGCCATGGTCCTAGCACACCATGACATAAGTCATACTTTGATGTTGTGGAGGGTTATGCACTCCCAACAGACACCCCTTGAAGAGGACCAAAGGTCACTCATCTTCAGAAGCAGATTTTGTTGGAGTAAGTGTCCCCCACAATAGTGCATTTATATAATAAATCTCATTTTGAAATATTCGTGGGATGACTAGTATATTGATACTCCACGTCAGTTGATTAACGTAAATCAATAACGATCAGCTGACTAGAGTAAGACGTTATTGTTGTATTACGGCGGTGATCAACGGACCCCTTTCGATTACACCTAAAGGATGAGACCCAAACAGTAAACTAATAGTTTGTATACGATACAGTTTAATTAGTCCTTTACGTATATATTTGATATATGTTTGGCTGCGAGATTTATTTATTGGAAAGTGAGTTAGGAACTCATTTAGGTTAAGTTTATTAGAAAATTATACGATAAGTGACTGAATAAATTTTACGTCTTATTTTAATACGATTAAATAAGATTTAATTTAGTAATTAATCGTTAATTCACTAAATTAGTTGAGGTTGTGCATATATTTTGAGGTAGAGGTAATTAGTTAATTATATTTACAAGGAGTTGTAAAATAAATTAAATAGACTTTGTGGGACCTATTATATATTGATATAATGGTAAAATATTACTTAAAAGTATATATTATTTATTAATTTGAATCTTATAATTGTTATATGATCAAATTAACACTTAATTATATTAGATAGTTAAGCATATGATTATAAGTATTTGTGGGACAAATATCAAAAATCAAAATGGACTACATTACCTATATGGAGGCCATATTCCATGTAGAGGAAAGAAATGATATTTGTTCTTTTCTTTTCTTACACTACAACATGTGATTATGACATGTATGACACATGAACATGATCATATACTATCCTACACTCTACCATTTTGCATGAGATTAAAATAAGCATAATATTGGCTCAAAAGTGAGCAACATGACCGGCTATATTGCCTATATAAGGACATTTTGGTTGTTCATTTCATTTGCTCATTTTTCACTTGTTTTTGCTATTTTCTCCAACTTCACTCTAAAACTCTCAAATCAAATAATATTCTTCTATTACTAGAGTAGTAATAAATCTTATATTAGTCAATTCGTATCACTATATTTTCTAGTCTAAAAATCTAGTGATCGTTTGGGTTCTATCTTGGGTGCATGTTAGAAGGAGATTTTCTATATTGAAAGTTCTTACAAGAAGGTTCATCCTATTATTTTTAGCTCAAGAACAATAAGAAAAGGAGTTTCTTATTGTGCCCATTTAAACCGAAATTTCTCAATGTAAGGAAATTCCGTCTTATGTTTATTTATGCCTTTATATTTGCATGCATGTTACATAGATCAATGTTAAATCAAATTAATATGTAATTTGTAAAACTAACTAGAGGAGTCTAATTGGGGTCTATGGACTTTCATGTGGTATCAGAGCTAGCTTGTAGCATGCATGTTCATTTTAGACATTTTTATTAAAGTTATAAGATAACCAATAAAATCAAAAATTAAAGTTTATATTTGATTTAGACGGAAAGTTTTGGTGCATTCATACCTACTGACTTCAAAAACTTTGTGGGTAAATTTGGTGATTTTACGGATTTATTTGCTATTTATTATTATTTATGCCTTTTAAACCAAGTTAACATGCAATTTTTGTGTTAAAAGTTAACTAAAACAAGTTTCATGTTGATTATGGCCATGAAATTTTAACATAATCTCACATGAATGTCTTAAACACTGTTTGTAAAATTTCGTGTCTTTTAATTTGATATTGCATGTTTATTGATTTTTATAAGATAAAAGTTGATAATATGAGATTATAATGTTCATAAAATTGAAACGTCCATTTCTGGTCATGAAATTTTTGGTACATTTTATATTCTTATTTATATAATGTTGGTGAAATATCATAATTCTTTTCACTTCTTTACTATATTTAATGGTTTTTATTTGATAAAACCGTTAAATACAAAGTTATTTGTTCATAAAATTAATTCAAAATTTTTGGGCAAATATTTTTTTATTTTTGGAATTCCTGTAAATGTTCCAGAATGTAAAATTTTTTTTTTTTCAAATTTTTATGATGTTTAAATTTATTTTGGATTTATTTCATAAATGTTATGATTAAACCTCTATATTTAGCAAATACGATCAAATCAAACTAGTTAAATACAAAAAAAATTAGTGGGGAGTAATTTTGAGTTCTAAATCAGTTTATATAATTAGTTTGAGCTTAAATATGATTTAAGTGTTGATTATTGATTATTAATAGTTAAAAATCGATAAAATACAAGTGTTAAGGGCGATTTTGGCATGAATTTTACATCATTTTATTTATGTTGATTATGTTGAATGAACGAATGTCATTTATTTATTTTAATACAAGTTGTATCTATTATGGCCTAGATTATTTTTACTTGGTATTAACCGTAATGTAAGGGAATACCGATTCGGTTGTAATTTATTGCTATCTCGTATCGTCGGTTAGTAATAATTAATAATTTATTTTTATAGAACAAATGTACAATAGGATTTTGTTATCATTTGTATATTTTTAATTATTTATTTTGAAGAAGAAGATTCCCGAAGTCGGTGTTCCAAAAGACGGTGCCATTTTGGAGCATATTCCATGAAGAGGCAAGGGACTAAGGAGTTGGTTTCCGATTTTGTAGTCATCTAGTTAATAAGATTAGATAGGTGGCAATACTAGGATTTCTTAAATGTTAATTGCTTGTTTATGTTTTCTGCTCATGCCAAAATCGCCAACATGCATTTTTATTTCTCGATTGTCAATTCAACGTTATTTAAAATTCGCCGACTTAGTTCACTTATAGGGAATTAATAACTAAATTGGAAAGACCTCTCACACAACTTAAAATTAATTGAGATTTTGACATACTAATTAAAGCACCTATGAATCCCGTGTTTATTAGGACAACCACAACGTGGACCATTTTACCTCGGGTAAGTAGGGTGATGCGATCACATGCCTAAATTGGGTTGGTCTCAACGAGATAAGCGTTATCTAGGGACTAGGAGACGCGTTTAGATGAAACCCTTCGACCGAGAATTCTAGGAGTAGAATTAGTCAAAGTGTTGACATACCGTTTATTTTATAAAGGTGGCATAACATGTTCATTTTTATCTAAAATGCGGTTCTCGGAATCGCTTGTATAATTTCGTGAGGGGTCATTATATGAGTGACTTGTTTAAAATTGTTTTTTACAAGTAAAAATTGTTTAAAACATTGAATGTTAATATTTCCTAATTTTGTTGTAGTAATTCAAATCGCAAATGGCAAACAATAACAACAATATCGTTCAACTTGGCAAAGACACATGGCTAAGGTTCGTAATGGACAAATGCATCTTAAAAGAAGATGGATCTAATTTCGTCGAGTGGGAGCAAACGATTAAGAGCGCGGCGTTATCCGATAACGTCTTACGCTACTTGACCGAAACCTCTCCCAATGAACCCGGCCCAAGGGCCACTAATGCGGCCAAAGCCGCATATGAGAAGTACTTGAAAGTAGCTAATGACGTCAAGATGGTCTTGATATGGTCAATGTCCTAAAGTCTTTTACAACAATACATCACCCTAGGAGCGTATAAGATATTCTTGAGGGTGACCTTGGCGTTTTTTTAGTCACCTGACATACGCAAATACAATGCTATGACATGGCTTTTTGAAGCAAAGCTAGAAAAGGGCCAAAAAGTTGGCCCACACGTGCTCAAGATGGTTTAGCATGTGGACACCCTAGAGCGTCTAGGGGTTAAGATTCCAAAGAAGCTAGCGGTTGGCCGCATCCTTCACTCACTTCCTCCCAAGTTCGCCCAAACTAGGGCGTACTATAACATGCATGGCATGGACAAGAGCTTTCATGAGCTCTATGCCCTCCTTACCCAAGTCGAAAGGGATATGGAGGCTAGTGGGAGTGAGAAAAGGGATGTTCTCTCAATGAAGTTGAAGAACTTAAGCCTTGGGGTTCAAAAGGGAAAGGGCAAAGCTAAGGCCCAATTTAAGAAGCATGGAAAAGGAAAGGGCAAAGCTATAATGTATAGCAATGCCAAGGCTAAGGGCAAGAAGCATGCTGACGCCAAATGATAAGAAGGATAAGATGGTAAGGGACATTGGAAACGCAATTGTCCCAAGTATTTGAAGGATAAGAAGGACGGATGTGTGACACCGTCAGGTATAATCCTCTCTTCTCTCTATATGGTAGATATTAACTATGCTTGCACTTCTACTTGGGTATTTGATACCGGATGTGGTTCTCACCTTTGTAATTGTAACAACCCGAAAAGTACCCAATTTGCTTAAGCAATAGCTTATGGATACTTTTCAGTAGAACTTAAGTTTTTAATATAGGAATTTTTGTTCCGAGTCGTATTTTGAAATTCCGCGTTCGTATTTGGAATTTTTGAGAGATTTCATGAAAAGACCGTTTTTGGTCATCTTTGACTTTTCTTGACTTTTAAACCGTCTTTGACTTTTTCTTGACTTTTTAAAGTCGTCATTGACTTTTTTATTGATTTTTAAGTCGTCATAAACTTTTCTTGACTTTTAAGTCATTTTTGACTTTTCTCGACTTTTAAGTCGACTTTGACTTTCGTTGACTTTTCCCGACTCGTCTTGCGATTTTGAAGACCGAAATTTTATTTAAAAAAATTATATTTTTGATTTATTTTTATTAAGATTTATTAGGATTTATCATAATTTAATATAATTATTTTGAATTTATTCGGAATTTAAAGAATAACTTTACGGTTTTTACCGAACGTCATTTAACTATTCCCGACGCATCGTAATGCGCGCAACAAAATCGAAACTCGACTTTGGCATGAGTCACGCGCCCGTGTCATCGTTTTCCACTCACATGAGATAGTTTAATTCTTTTGATTAAACTAATAAGAATATCTTAGATATTTTCAACTTTATCGATCAGTTAACGAAAATTACGCAAATCGAGCAAAAACAGACCCGATGCTCACCATACCACACGGCTCAAAAGTCCTCTAATAGCCTTGATATTTTCATTACTTTTGATACAATAATCATAATATCTAGATATTTGTTATAATTAACTTTATCGTTAATTATATTTAATCGTTTACCGTAAAACAATTAGTAAACGCGAGTCAATTACGTAACAACAATTTCAAAACCCGACATCATTATTGGCCTATATTTACACGGCTCCAACCACCCATCATAACTCACAAACAACTTTTCATCTTTCAACAAATCAAATAAAGATCAAAACATCACTTTATTTAATCGTTCTTCGTGTTCTTCGTCGTTCATCATTTGTTCTTCATCGTTCTTGAGCAAAACCTTCATAAAATCTTCGTTTCTTAATTAAATCCATCCTAATTTATAGTTCTAGACTCTCCTCTTCGCTCCTCATCTTCACGTACGGTTATATTTCAATTCCGTCAAGATCATTTTCAACACTTTAATTATGGAAATTCATATTTTTAGTTCTAATAATGTTTTCTTGTTATTTTCTTATAGGGGAAGATTTTGAAGACGAGTTTGGAGACTCGTATATTTTGGGTGAAGATTAGTAGAAGGGTTTTTATTATATACTTCTTATTATTATTTTGGTGCTAATTGTTTTGGCTAGCTAAGGTAACAATTCCGTTTTACTCGACTAATTAATGTCACATAGGTTTTAGTTTTGTTCATGTTATGGTTATGTATGATTTTAGTTAGTAACTTAGCTTTAAGTTTTGTTTCTTTTGATTTTGGTTCCTCTTTATTTTTGGTTCATCTTTTTATGATTTATGGATTTTTGTTAGTAATATGATAAGTAATGGTTATTATTGTGTTTTATGAATTTTTATGATTTTCCATAAAGTTATGATTTTTATGTTGTTAGGAATTTTTATGTTGTTTTAGTGTTCTTGAAGAATTTTGATGATTTTTAAGAAGTTATGCTTTTTATGTTGTCTTATTGTTTTTGATGATTTTTATGTTGTTAGGAATTTTTATGTTGTTTTAGTGTTCTTGAAGAATTTTGATGATTTTTAAGAAGTTATGATTTTTATGTTGTCTTATTGTTTTTGATGATTTTTATGTTGTTAGGAATTTTTATGTTGTTTTAGTGTTCTTGAAGAATTTTGATGATTTTTAAGAAGTTATGATTTTTATGTTGTCTTATAGTTTTTGATGATTTTTATGTTGTTAGGAATTTTTATGTTGTTTTAGTGTTCTTGATGAATTTGGATGATTATTCATAATAATGATTTTTGTATGATGGTTGTTAAAATGGGTGTTTGATAATTTAAAACATGTTAGAATAAATTTGTTGTTGTTTGTTGGGTGAACCGTGGAGAGGGGTGAGAACCGGACCAGACCAGACCGGTCCAGGCCGGTTCAGACCGGTCTGGGTTGGTCCATGGTGGGTCCGGGATTTGGTCTTTGGGTTGTGTCGATGTTTGATTGTTTAATTGATTGTTTTGACGGATTTTAATTACGTTAAAGCATGCGGGAAAATATTAGAAATCGGTTTTAGAAAATTAAAGCCAACAGCCCATTATGCTCAAATCAGCCGTGAGGCCCAAATCAGGCCCATGTGGGTCCGGCCCATTTCAGCCCGTGGGTCCCACCTTGGGACTCGTGTCGGTTTTTGAGTTATCGTCATTTTTTTATCGTGTTTTGTAATATTTAGCAAGTGGGAAATATTAATAAGTAAAATATTTAATTAAAAAGGTTTTCATAAATTTATTATTTCTCACATGTTAGAAATTATAATACGAGATTGTAGTTTACGTTGAAATCATTTAAGTCAAGCGGGTTTTGGGTATAATATGATAATTCACATGTTAGAAGTAGTACTAAAATAACATGTAATGAATATGTTGATTTTATGTCTATGTGATAAAGACTCTGCTTCTAGCCGGTTTGATCCAACGGGTTTGGTCAAACTAAGATCTAGTCAGCCCCGATTTGACTGATGACCCGTCGCGGGACTCGGGTCGGGGATTTGTCTTCAAGTGAGGTTTTATTTAATTATTGAATTAGCCTTAGTAGATATGGGGCGATATGATATTTGAATATGATTTATAAGTAATTAGTCACATGATAG
>JAIUZE010017347.1:0-25643 GCA_022085475.1 Heliosperma pusillum | reverse complement strand
CCAAACCAGGCCGGTCAGGCCGGTTCAGGCCCGGTCCAGGCCGGTCTGGGTTGGCCATGGTGGGTCCGGGTTTTGGTCTTTGGGTTGTGTCGATGTTTGATTGTTTAATTGTTGTTTTGACGGGTTTTAATTATGTTAAAGCATGCGGGAAATATTAGGAAACGGTTTTTAGTAAAATCGAATCAAAGGCCAAAACAGCCCAATTCTGTCCGTGAGGCCAAAACAGGCCCATGTGGGTCCGGCCCAATTCAGCCCGTGGGTCCCACCTTGGGACTCGTGGCGGTTTTTGAGTTATCGTCATTTTTATCGTGTTTTGTAATATTTAGCAAGTGGGAAATATTAATAAGTAAAATATTTAATTAAAAAGGTTTTCATAAAATTATTATTTCTCACATGTTAGAAATTATAATACGAGACTAGTTTACGTTGAGATCATTTAAGTCAAGCGGGTTTTGGGTATAATATGATAATTCACATGTTAGAAGTAGTAATAAAATAACATGTAATGAATATGTTGATTTTATGTCTATGTGATAAAGACTCTGCTTCTAGCCGGTTTGATCCAACGGGTTGGGTCAAACTAAGATCTAGTCAGCCCCGATTTGACTGATGACCCGTCGCGGGACTCGGGTCGGGGATTTGTCTTCAAGTAAAGTTGTATTTAATTATTGAATTAGCCTTAGTGGATATGAGGCGATATGTTATGTGTTTATTACTTATATGCAATTAGTCACATGATAGGATGTTTCCCTGTGACTGTTTTATTATATGGTTGGTGTCGTGTTGACTAAGTACCCATAGAGAATTATGAGTATATGGCGTCTTGACCATACTAATTCTAAATGAGTAGCTTGTACCATGACATTGATAGGCACGTACTATCTTTAACGAGCATATGGAGTTCACAGCTTGATAGCTTTTGTGTCCCGGCTTGGTGGGTTTATATCCAAGTCAGGGCATGGCTGCCTGATCCGTTTTGGGACTGGAGTCAGCTTAAGTACTAGCCATCTCTGCTTAGGGGTCGCCTAGTAGAGTTTCTCATAGACGGTTATGTCATGGGACGGGGAACGGAATAGCTGTTGTCGCTAGGTCTGATCAGTCTAGGACTAGGATGTTTTCCTACCTTGTGGTATAGCCTCGAGTGACAGAAGTCTTCTATTAACTGTACTAGGAACTTATGCCTGTTTGTAGAAGTATTGGTCTTTCATGTTTGTATGATTCTATGAGTTCTAGAAGGTGAGATGCAAGCCGGCTAGGATTGATAGAGTTTGGATTACCGATTGTTAACTGATTCACATGATTACGTGTTGATTAGGGTTTGAGTGTATAAGGGCCATGTTACATGGTAACCGCTGAGCCAGCATACCAGCTTCCCTACCTCGGGTTATATTTTATTACCGAATTAACATGATAGCTTTCATATGATAGGTTATATGTTAGTTAACTGTTTCATAACATGAAAAGCATATCATATGTGTTAAGGTTTTGTATTTTATATATACATTGCTTTTATGTTTTTCATGTGTCATTAAACTCGACATTTCGTGGCTGGGAGAACTCGGAGTTACTCCCCACTGACTGTGGCTTCCGTGTTTATATTTACTGCGGTCGAACAGGTGGTGATGCATATTTTGGGGTACATGACGAGCTAGCGAGCGAAGTATTTACCTTGGACCTATATTCGGTTCATAGTTTGTATATTATGGAACACTTTTATTTCCGTATTTATACGGGAGATATGTCTCCCGTCTTGTACATTTCGTTTGTAGAATATTATTTCCGTTTTGTAATGACCTTTTTATGTTATGACACCTTCGTTATGTATTATCATATTTCTTTTATGTATTTAAATAATTTTTTTTCTTTCCGCAAATTTGAGGGTGTCACAATGATCGAAATCAAAAGCAGTGGTGTGCAATTTTTAAGACAAAAGCACGCTCACAAGTAGATACAACTTTTTTTCAAGAAGAAATAGTATCTAGCGGGTTTTTGTTGTCTCCACCTGATGAGGACATCCATGAGAATGGAAATGAAGAGGGTGAAGGTGTAGAGAACGAGGATGGTGATGGTCAAGTTGACGGTGATGGTGGTGTTGATAGTGATAATGATAATGAATCAATTGGTGATGATGATGAGGACGAATTTGATGATGATAATGATTAATTGGGTAAAGATATATTTATATATATTTTAATTAAGTTTTTATGTTATTTGATGTTTTTTTATGTTATTAACAGTTTATGTTTGTTTTTTATGTTATTAACCGTTTCTAACAATTTGAATATTTGTGTAATTGTAGATGGCAGGAGGTCGAGGTAGACAACGTGGCGGCGGTTCAAACAGACGCCGTAGTACTTCTTCAGTCGAAGAGGAGGAGATGGAGATTATTGATCAGCAGAGTCCGGTAGTGGTCGAGGAATCGACCAATGACGATGAGTCCTCGGATCAGACATCGGAGACGATCCAGTTCACGCCGGAAGGGAAGATGATACTTGATCCCGCGGGGTTTTGGTAAGACAACCACCAATGTCTTTAATTTATTATTTTATAATTATATTACATTATTATTTACCATAAATGCATAATATTCCATAATTTATTTTTCAGGTTTTCGTCTCAAAAGGTTGTACGCGGTTGTACTCAGAGTACAAAGCAGAAGATGACGGGAGTTGCTCCTACTTGTTGGACCAAGGCTACCTCTGCACAAAAAGAGGAGTGGTTCAATAATTTTAGGGTATATTATTTTTATTTATATTTTCTTATATTATTATAGTTTTTAATGAATAATTTATTTTACTAATACTTACCTTTTAAATTGTAGAAAACATTTGACTGGCCGGCCGGAATAGAGTATATTGTACGTCAAAGGTACAATGAGACGTGCACTAGACGGTTAAGGGACAACATGTATAAGTTTGTCAAGAGGAAGAAGGAGCCGGAGCATATGAGAGGTATTTATTTGTATATATATAGTTATATTTTTACACATTTTATCATATTTTATTATAATACTTATTTAACTTGTAGGTGGTGCATATGAAGATATGCTTAAGTATCGTGAAACTGAGGAGTTTCAGGCTAGGTCGGCCCAAGCATCCAAAAATAAAAAAGGAGGAAAGAAAGATGGAGCGGATGAGCCGTCGCATCACGCAGGATCTCGATCTTTCCTTAGCCTAGTTTTGGGTGTAAGTTATAATTTCCACTTTTTCCTCCATTTGAAAATTATAACTTAAATTCTTTTTATTATTAAAATTTTCTTATACAAGTCTTTAATTTTTTCTTTTAGAAGGGTAAGAAGAAAGAAGCTAACACGCCCACAGCTCCGGAGCTCTTCCTTGACACCCATTCCCGGCTCGAAGACAATTGAAGATATTGGATCAAACCAAAAGATAAGGAATTATATGTAAGTTTCAAGCATTTTTGTATTTTTACAATAAGTTCAATTTTTTGAATGTTTAACCAATATTGTAGCTATTTTTAATAACAATGTTTATATTTTGTAGGAAGCATTTTCCGCCGAGAAACTTAGGCATCCCGAGAAACCCGATAACGAGATTTGGTTCGACTTAGTAAAGGGTTTCAAGAAGGGGAACGTCTACGGGATTGGGTCAGCAAAGAACGTATTTTACGAAACTCCAAGGGGAAGAATGTCGTCCACCTCAAACCAAACATACGAGCCGACAGTCGTGGGAAGACTCCAAGCCGCACTTGACGAGGAAAAAAGAAAAAGCGCGGAAAGGGATGAAGAAATAAGGATAATGAAAGAGAAATTCAAGGCTTGGGAAAGCAGGTTTGAGAATTGCAACCAAGGTCCCCCTCCCTATCGGCGGGATTATGATGAAGGCAATGGAAGTGGTGGATTTCAGGCCGAGTCCAATATAAACCTTGGCTTCTGATATAGTTTAGAAACTTGTTACATGAAACAATTTATGGTTGAAACAATTCCGTTTAAGAAAATTTGTAAACTTGAAACAATTTTTTTTATCTATATGAGGATGTTGGTTTCACATCGTGCAGTGTTGTTGTAAATGTGTGAAATCTTTGTGTTTTCTTGTATACTTGCAGGTAGGGTATGATGGTATGGTATGGTAGGATGAAAACGGAAATTTTCATGCAATATCACAGGTATTTTGGCGACTGAAATGTTCATTTGGCGACTATTTTCAGTCGCCAAAACCCCTGTATTTTTGCAAAGTAAAAATCCATTTGCGACTGCTTGGCGACTGAAATCAGTCGCCAAATTGGCGACTGAATACTATGGTAGTCGCCAAAATGGCGACTGATGGCGACTGATTTCAGTCGCCAAATTGGCGACTACATAAGCCTTCAGTCGCCAATTTGAGCGACTGATTTCAGTCGCCATTTCCCACAATTGGCGACGATTGTTTCAGTCGCCAAATTTGGCGACTGAAAGTAGTCGCCCGAATGTTTTTTGGCGACTAATGACAGCGACTAGGTCTTGGCGACTGAAATCAGTCGCCAAATTCATTTTAGCGACGGAAATCAGTCGCCAATATCAGTCGCCTGAATGTTGTTTTCTTGTAGTGCGTGGTGGCAGTTAGGAGTGGTGGTGAAAATGGTGTGGCAGGGATGTAATGATGAATTGATGATATGATGGAAGCAGGTATTCATGTTTATGGGTTCAAAAATGGAGATAAATATAGAGGAAAAATAATTAAAGCATAAAGAAAATCATGAAGAAAAGTACAGGGAAGAAGAAGAAGATTCATAAAAAGAAGACTTCAAGATGAATAAAAGTAAGAAGTGGGCGCCACACATGAATTTACCGGAAACAACAAGTTACTAAGAGACCAAGTTTAGTCTTTGATGCGAGGTTAAATAATTGGTTTTAATGTGGGATTAAATAGAATATAGATTAATGGTGGAATACGAGCAATAGTATGGATATTCCCATTAATTTTTCCTTTTATATATGATTTCTTCATGGTAAATTGAAATTATTTGAATTTCGTTTCCATTCTCATCCGCAAGGATGGTATAGGTTGATTTATGATCAACCTAGTTTCCTTACCTTATCAATAAAAAAAAATATGCACAATGCCATCTTTTTACCATTATCGCTTCCAAGTCACCGTCTTCACTTAATACCTATATACAAGGATGAAGTTATGACAAAATAATGACCGGGGTTGATTTGATCAATTTAGTCGATCTTTATGCTTATTTATCATGGGCCGTGACACCATTAGACATTATTTAGAACGGTCGACAAATATTTCCTATTGTTTATTTTCTATATTCTGTATGAGAGATATTTTAATCAATAAATAAACAAATGAGTGGAACAAAACTCTATTCTTTAGAGTATGATATTAAACATACAACTAAATACTTATAGTAAGTCTCCTATGCATCAGTCTCATTCCCCACTTTTTTGCAAAATGTGACCACTTTTTGTTAAATAGTGACCACCTTGATAATAAATGTCATTTTCAAGTCATAAAAGATGGTTACTTTTTATTAATAAATGGTCACTATTTATCAAAAAGTGGTTACACTTAACCCGTCGCATATGCGACGGTCGTAAATGAGAATTTGTGAAATACTTATGTTATTATTCATTGTTTTCTTTTGCTACTTTACTTCATATTTTATGAAACATTTTAACAAGAGTTATGTTATGTGATGGAAGAATTAGGAGCAAATCAGCCTTATATTTGAACTTTATACAAAGTAATAGTTTATTTGACGAAAATGGATGTTAAGAAAAATAATACAGTGTAGTATTTAAGATATGCATAGTAAAGTACAATATATAACAAAGAATTAGATTTTTTGTAAGTCTAAGCTATAAATGTTATAAGTGATACTTGAATTGTATTATTATTGAATGTACAGGAGACTTTATATACTAGATTACAAGCTAATTAACAATATTGACTAAAGGGAAAAACAATCTCCTAGAACAAGGGAGGAAATAAAGCTATACATATTTGAAAGATGCTATACATATTTGAAAGATGCTAACAATATTATTGATACAAACATATATACTGCATATAGACGTGGTTATGTATAAATAGTATCAAAGACTATTGTGAGATATCTTTGATCTTATCTTTAGTATTAACATTCCCGCGCAAGATGGACGGTCGGAGACGTAGTCCAATCTTGGAAGATAAGTCCAGGAACCGAGGCTTGTGGAGAGGTTTCGTGAGAGTGTCGGCAAGCTGGTCGGTACCATTAATGTGTTGAATTCGTATTGTGTCGGTGCGAACATGTTCTTTCACAAAGTGAAAGGCAAGAGCTAGGTGTTTCATTCGGGAGTGAAAGACGGGGTTGGCCGAGTAATGTGTGGCGCTTAAGTTGTCAGAGTAGATGGTGGGTGATTGTGTGGAGTTGAGACCGAGTTCATGAAGAAGAGAGGTGAGCCAAAGTAGTTCAGAGGTGGTGTCAGCGATGGCTCGAAATTCCGCTTCAGTTGACGATCGGGAGAGGGCCCGCTGTTTTTTGGAGAACCAAGAAATAAGGTTGCTTCCAAGGTAGACAATAAAACCGGTAGTGGAAATGTAATCATCAGGGTCACCACCCCAATCCGCATCGCAAAATGCGTGAAGGCAGAGGGGAGACATTTTTTTGAGCTGAAGACCGAGATAGAGGGTTCCCCGGAGGTAACGGAGCAGGCGTTTGAGGGCTGCCCAATGCGTGGTGGTAGGATGAGTGAGGAATTGAGCCAGTTTGTTGACGGGGAAGGCAATATCGGGTCGGGTAAGTGAGAGATATTGCAAGCTTCCTATTATGGCTCGGCAGTCAGTATCATTTTCGATGGGTTAGGTGCAGGGGCGAACTTACACTGTAGCAAGGGGTAGCAGCTGCTACCCCATCCAAAAAAAAATATGATAAAAAAATTACTTGCTACCCCAATAAATTAATTTTATGATATAATTATGCTATTATTTAGTAATTTGACAAGTTATATTTCCACAAAAATAGTTGTGTTTCCTAAATAAACTCAACCATATTAAAAAAAATTTATAATTTCTTATTCAAAAGATAACTTACAGTATTTATTCCTAAAAAAACTCCACCCATATTCTATTTGTTCTAAAAAAACTGGTACTTTGACTACTTGCCGAGTTGCCTCTTGCCTACTTGCCTGATTCTTCTTCTTCCTTCCCGTCTTCCCGATCCCGCGCTATTGAAGCTATAATTTGCCATTAACGATAGCCAACAGAGCTTCCTTTGTTTTAAGGTAATTACTAATTATCATCTAATTGTTTTGAAGTTGAGTTAATTTTCTGATTTGATTTGAGTAATATCAATTGTTGATAGATGAAGTTGAAATTAAGGGAATAAAGAAAGGGAAAGGTAGAGCCGTAGAGAGTAGAGACTCAAAGATAAATATGGATTGGAAAAATAAAGTGAATTGCAGAGTTGCAGTAGAGACTTAGAGACTTAGAGTAGTAGACTTGCAGTAGAGATAATTATGGTCTATGGAGGCGTGGTCCGTGAGCATTGGTAAATGGTAAAGCCCATTAGCTTGGCAATTGTAATTAATAGATATGGGGCACCTACCTGCTAAGACTTATATAATTGCAAATTTGTAACTTGTATTGAGTTTTGTTTAAGACGGGTATTCTCCGTCTTAAGCTAAGACGGTCAAATACTACTACATAATTGTACTAAAATAATTTTTTTGTTATTTTCTAGGCAACAAGTGAGATAATTTGATATCTATTTCACTTGTCTTAAACTTAAGACGGAGATTATCCGTCTTAAATGAAACTTTGTGTATTATTGTGGTCTTAAAGTTTTAGAATACAAGCTATAAATAAGGTATATTAACGTTGTTTAGTAATTTGTTGACTATATTAATAAATTAACAGATTGATCATTAAAAATTTCAGAATGAAAAGAACTAAAACGACACCTATTACGAGCTTTTTCTCGAAAAGACAACGCAATGATGATACACAAAATCAACGGAGTTCTAGTCCTTTAGGTGAACCTGAAATTGAAATTGAAGAGCCCCAAGATGGTGAAACTGAAATAGGTACTAGCTCAAATGGTTGTACAGGGCCAATTCTAGATAGGTTGACTGATTTTGATGTTATTTCTCTTCCACAAGATCCCGGGTTAAGGAGAAAGTTAACAGATTTTCACATCAATGACCGTGATATAATAAGAAGAGAATATGTTCGAAGAGGTCCATGTCAACCTCGTGATCACAAATTTCCAAAGACAAAGCGTAATTTTGTTGTTGCGTGGTTTGATAAGTTTGAACCTTGGTTAGAGTATAGTAAAGAAAAGGATGCGGCATTTTGTTTTGTTTGTTATTTATTCAAGAGTGACTTCGTATCAGGTGGTGAGGCTTTTGTGAATGAGGGGTTCAGAACTTGGAGTAAAACCGATGCATTTAATAAGCATGTTGGTAATCATATGAGTGCTCATAATAACGCCATGAAGAATTTTGATGTTTTTAATAAACAAAAATCTTCTATTGCATGTTGCTTTGAAAATTATACCAATGAAGCTAAAAGTGACTATCGTATCCGATTGGAGGCTTCAATAGATGCATTACGGTTTATTACTTTACAAGGGTTGGCATCTCGTGGTCATGATGAAAGTGATGAATCCTTAAACCAAGGTAATTTTCTAGAGCTTAGGAAAACATTTGAAAAGCGCGACGGGAATGTTGCTAGAGCTCTTTTTGATAAAAAGGTACCTGAAAATTGTACTCTCACCTCATCTAGAATTCAAAAACAAATTGTTAATGTTTTTGCAAATGAGACCACTAAAAGAATTATAGAAGAACTAGATGGTGGATTTTTTGGTATCCTTGCCGATGAGTCAGCTGATATAGCTGATAAAGAACGGATGGCTCTTTGTTTGCGGTATGTTGATAAAATAGGGGAGGTGAAAGAAAGACTTTTAGGTGTTGTGCATGTGGGTGACACTACTTCCTTGACACTTAAAGTTGCAATAGAAAAGCTTCTAAATGCAAATTCTCTTACTCTTGCTAGTGTTAGAGGTCAAGGCTATGATGGTGCTAGTAATATGAGAGGCTCAATTAACGGTCTTAAAACCTTAATCATGAAGGAGTCTCCATCTGCTTATTATGTTCATTGTTTTGCTCATCAACTCCAGTTGACACTTGTTGCGGTGGCTAAGAAAAATGTTGATTGTAGTGTCCTTTTCGATTCACTTGCTCTTTTACTCAATGTGATTGGAAGTTCGTGTAAACGAAAAGATATTCTCCGAGAAAAACAAGCCGAAAATGTGTTAAAAGCATTACGAATGGGAGAACTTGTATCTGGAACAGGCTTAAATCAAGAGAAAGGTTTATGTAGGCCCGGTGATACTCGTTGGGGATCTCACTTTAAAACCATTTTGCATGTGTTTGATTTATTTCCTTCCATTCTTGATGTTCTTGATGCCATTGGTGAATTCTGTGATGGAAGTGAGCTAGTAAAGGTTGAGAGTCTTGCATTTACTATGCGAACATTTGATTATGTTTTTATTGGACAATTGATGATTACTATCTTTGGGATTACTAATGCATTGAGCAAAGCTTTACAACACAAAAATCAAGATATCGTGAATGCTATGGCTCTTGTTGATGTAACAATAAAGAATTTACAAAAGATTAGAGAAGATGGATGGATTTCACACATGGAAAAGGTGACATCATTTTGTCAGAAGTATGAAATTGGTATTCCTATCATGAGTGATGTGTATGTGGTTCCGGGGAGACACAGGCGTCGAAAAAATGAAGTGGATAATCTTTCTCATTTTCGAAGAGAAGTGTTTTTGAGCTTGATTGATCAAATTTTACAAGAAATTGAAGATCGATTTGACGAGAGAAGCAAAGATTTACTTATTTGTATGTCTTGCTTCAGTCCTCGAGATCGATTTTCTTCATTTGATATTACACAATTGGTTCGACTAGCTCGGTATTATCCTTGTGAATTTTCAAGTGTTGATTTGATGCACTTTGAATACCAACTTCGCAATTTCGTTGAAGATGTTAAAAATGATGATAGATTTTGGAATTTAGAGAGCCTAAACGATCTTTCAATGAAGCTTGTTGAGACAAAAAAACATTTGGTGCACTTAAAGTTCTATTTGCTCCTCAAACTTGTTTTGGTTCTTCCTGTGGCTACAGCAAGTGTCGAAAGGGCTTTTTCGGCAATGACATATATAAAGAATAAAGTTCGCAATAGCATGGGAGATGATTTGTTGAATGATAATTTAGTTACTTTTATAGAGAGAGATTTATTTTGTACGGTTACTAACGAAGAACTCATAAACCATTTTCAAAATATGAGATCCCGTCGATTACGATTAGATTAATATTTAATATTTTCGCATTGAATTTTTAGTTTGGAATTTATGACTTCTATTTATTATCTAGTGGTATAATTTTTTTTTTTTATAATTATGACGTATATTTTTTTCCGCTACCCCATATTTAAAATCCTGGGTTCGCCCCTGGTTGGGTGGACTCTTTCGTGAGTGGGGGATGAGTGACCATGGGTATGAGAGCGGGTTTGCATTCGCTCATGTTATATTTGTGGAGAATATCAGAAAGGTATTTAGATTGGTTTAGGTGGAGGCCAGTTTTGGTGGGGGTGACCTCAATGCCAAGGAAATAAGACAAGGGGCCAAGGTCTTTAAGGGAGAATTTGGTTGATATGGTGACAATAAAATAATTAATGTGGCATGGGTCAGGGCCGATGACAATGATATCGTCAACGTACACGAGAATGATTATTTTGGTGAGTTTAGTGTTGTAAATAAAAAGAGAGGGGTCGGATAGTGAGCCGCGGAAGCCATAGGTGAGTAGATACTTTTTGAGTTCGTTATACCAGGCCCAAGGGGCTTGCTTGAGTCCACAGAGAGCTTTATTGAGCCTGCACACAAAATCGGGTTTGTCAGTATTAATGAAGCCTGGTGGTTGGACCATGAAGACGGTATCCGTGAGATGGCCTTGTAGAAAGGCATTGTTGACATCAAATTGGTGGAGATGCCAATTATGAGTAACTGTAAGAGTAAGAATCAGTCGAATAGTAGTGAGTTTTAATAACAGGACTGAATGTTTCCGAGTAATCAATTCCCGGGCGCTGATGAAAACCTTTAGCGACGAGGCGAGCCTTATGTTGTTTTAGACTTCCATCGAGATTGTACTTAACACGAAATACCCATTTGCATCCAATAATGTTTTGGGCTTGAGGGCGAGGGACTAGGGTCCAGGTTTGGTTTCGGATTAATGCTTGGTGTTCATCAAGCATTACGGAGCGCCAACGAGGGTCGAGGAGGGCTTGTTTTGTTGTGGTAGGAGTGGTGTGAGTGACTGGTGTTTGAGCAAGGTTAGCATATTTACGATTAGGTATAATGATGTTGTGGGAAAGACGGGTGCCGTGAGTGTGAGTTGGAGGAGGAGGGGGTGGTGGGGGAGGAGAAGGGGAGGTCGTGAGGGATAGTGTGATAGGGGAGACAGAGGTGTCGGCTTGAGCAGGGGCAGGGGAAGAAGGGGTGTCGGGTGGAGCAGTAGGAGGGGAAGCAAGGGCTTCAAAGGGTGCAGGAGCAGGGGAGGTAATGACGGGGGAAGAGGGGGGAGGGGGCTGATTGTGAGGTGGTGTGCGCGGGTTTGGATGGGGCAGGGATGAGTGGATGATGGGGATGGTGAGGTAGCGCCATTGGTTAGGGGTAGGAGTGGAAGTGTGGGTCAATTTGGTGAGTGCAAGATACGGGAATTATGTTTCGACAAACCGAACATGGCGGGAGACATAGAGACGATGGGTTATGGGTTCGTAACATAGATAAGCACTTTGTGTAGAGGAGTAGCCCATAAATATACATGGTTTGGATTTGGGTTCGAGCTTATGGGTGGTGTAGGGACGGAGCCAAGGGTAGCATAGGCAACCGAAGGGATGTAACTTTTGGTAGTTAGGTGATTGGTTATGGAGTTTTTGATATGGAGAGTTATTGTGGAGTGTAGGAATGGGAGACGATTGATGAGGTAAGTGGCCGTGTTAAACGCATATGGCCAAAAGAAGGTGGGTAATTTAGCATGTGTGAGGAGAGCAAGACCGGTTTCAACAATATGGCGGTGATGACGTTCGGCGAAGCCGTTATGTTCGGGAGTATGTGGTGGTGAGGTGAGATGAGAGACACCGTGGTCGAGAAGGGTTGGGGTCATTTTTTTATATTCACCACCATTGTCCGAGTAGAAACGCCGGATCGGTTTTTGAAAGTATTTTTCAACAAGGCTTATAAAACGATTAAAGGTGTTAAGGGTGTCGAATTTATTTTTAAGTGGGTATAGCCATATGTAATGGGTGAAGTGATCGACAAAAAGAAGATAGTATTTAAAGGAGTCATGGGACGGGATTGGTGAAGTCCAAACGTCGGAAAAAATTAAGTCGAGAGGTGCATTAGAGGTAAGAGTGGAGATAGCAAATGACAACTTGTGGCTTTTATTCATGAGACGAGCATTACAATATGAAATTGGTGAAATATTGAGATTAAATTTGCGATTTAATAATTGAAGAACGGAGTTGGATGGATGGCCTAATCGGTGGTGCCACAAGGTGGTGGAGATGGCATAGGCGCAAGGCGTGGGAGGTGGGCGCCATTCATAGATTCCGTCATTAAAAGGACCTTGAAGGATGCCTTTCCCCGTCGTTATTGCCTTAAAACAAACAGAGGTGGGTGAGAATATAGCAAAAGCATGGTTATCTTTACAAAATTGTGAGACGGAAAGCAATTTATGACATATGTTGGGAACAACAAGGACATTATTAAAAATAAGGGAGTGAATAGAAAATGAACCAAGATGAGATATTGGTAGCGAGGAGCCATCTCCAATGACGAGATCATCGGGTCCTTCATAGGGTGAGTGAAGGGATAAGGTGTATAGATCATTGGTGATGTGGTGAGAGCCACCACTATCAATGAGATAGGAGGAGGAGGTGTTGGTTGGAACTGTAGCTGTGTGGGCATGAGGACGGGACTGTTTTTGGAGAGGAGGAGGGAAGACGACATTAGGGTAGTCACATTTGAGATCGGGGCAGTCTCCAGTTAGATGGATTTGGGTTTTTCAATAGTGACACTTACCTTTGAAAGGATTTGGGTTGGTTAGAGCGTTGGTAGTAGAAGTTGGTGTGGTTAGTGCTGGGTTCATAGGGGGCTCAGGTTTGGCTGCTTGGGGTGTAACGTTGGGTGTAGTTGCTGGTGTAGGGTCGGGTTTGGGCAGCATGAGCCGAGGGAGTGAAGATAGTGGTGGGGGGCTGAGATTTGATGGTGAGTTCGTGTTGGATGAGTTTTTCGTGCAATGCATCGAAAGTAATAGGTGTGTCTTGGGCACTCACTGCGTCAATGACGGGTTTGTAAAGATTATAGTCAAGGCCATTGATAATTTGAGAGGTAATGTCTTCGGCATCCATGGGTTTGCCGAGTTGTGCTAGTTGGTTGGTACATGCTTTGATAGAAAGCATGTACTCGGAGATGGTTTTGTCACCAAGTGAGATATGATGAAGGCGGTCCTTCACTTGGAGGATGTGACCCCGAGATGGGTTGGCATAGGTTGTTTCAAGGGTGGTCCATAATTCGTGGGATGTGGTGACGTCGAGGACAATTGGTGACACGTTTTCAAGGAGGGTGCCAGCGAGAGCGCCGAGTATGAGTTGGTCTTGGCGAAACCAAGTACCATAGGCTGGGTTGTGGATAGGTGCGGGTGTAGGTGTGCTCGCGGTGGGTGTAGGAGTGATTGTTTTTGGTGGGGCAGGGAGAGTGCCATCGAGGTATGCAAATAGGGCATAGCCTTGGAGGAGCCGAGTAATTTGGTATCTCCAAGAACAGTAAGATGTCGGGGTGAGTAAGGTGAAAGTCGGAAAGGAAATGGAAAGTAGTGGTTTTGTGGGTTCATCGAGGTTAGGGATGATGGTGTTAGTGGATACCATGGGTAATCCGAGATAAGAGACGATGGAGAAAATGGTTAGGATCGTGAGGATTCCTGATACCATATTGTTGGACCAATTTCATAGTTTTGATAATGACATGTGTTTACGTAATAATATGTTTTACTCGATATATCATATGCGTGTAATTGTGTGCTTTAGTCTTATTATAGCTAGCAACAATTATGAGAAGAAAGATCAAAGTTAGGCATAACTTTGATAAAGTCGGTGAGACAAAGTTATAACAACTTCAGGAATAACTTTGGAAGTGAACATGAAGTTATAGCTAACCAGGCATAACTTTAAACAAAATCGCTTCACACAAGATCTACATAAATCTACACAAGACTCGAGATGGAGGGTCTTTGTGATCAAGATGAAGAGATGATCCGTATACTGAAGATCTTTGTGAAGATTAGATAGTATAGGTCGTCATTCGGTAACTATTTCATTCGAGAGATTTTATATTCAAAAGTTATAGCTTTAGTCTATGACTTTGGATGATAAAATATTGATGCATGATTTTGGAAATAAAATGTTTTGAAATGGTTTCAAAAGTGAAAGAGTATTTTTATATTTATCAATTATTTTAATAGAGAATATATTTATGAGATTCTATTGGTTAGTAATACAACTTATGGGTTGTCATGCTACCTAGGGTTTTTAATATATTCTATCTCAATTTGTTGTTAACCTAATTAGCCCACCTAGTGTTTGAGCCATCTAGGGTTTCGTGGAAACCCTAGGGTTTTGTTGCCACGCTAGGGAATGCTTGCAGCCTCAGGGTTTCGTGAGCTAGGAATCCGGCCTCCATAGGTTTGTTTCCCTTGTTTACCTAATCTAGGATTATACTATATCTTTACAACAATATTTTGAGATATTAAGATAAATATATTTCTATAAGATAAACCAAATAATATTTTGAGATCAAGATATTTCTAAAAGATAAGCAAATATTATTTTATGATAAGATAAGTATCTTTATTAAATATTATACTAGGGTTTTAGATCTACTATGATTCTACTACTATAAATACTCATTCACATACAATTTGCAAATCACACGAAATACAGATACTTTACACGGCTACATATTTTACTTGTATTGATTTTCCAAAATCGTTTTAAAGCAAACCTTTGAGCAAAATATTTATTATTTTTAGAGTTTGTTTTTCAAAAGAGTCGTGCATCAATTATTATCAATCGCTTGAGTGAAATACGTTATTGGATAATAGTACATCATTATAAGCTTACAATTCTTTAACGGGAATCTGTGTGAGTTATATTGTACTTTCTTATTAGCGTAAGATAGTATATAGTATTTAGCGATACTCACCTTGAGTTATAATCATAGTGTTGATTATACGAGTGGGTTGGTAATTTTTGTAATCCGTAGAAAGGTACTAAAAATTATTAATCGAGAATAGTGGACGTAGGTTTCAACGTGTGAAACTGAACCACTTCAAAAATCGTGTGCCTCTCTCTTATCTCTTTACTATTCGTTATTTCTTTATTCGCGCTTACTTTGATTAATTAATTAGTTGATTTTAATTCATAAGATCAAGTAATTAATTACATATCATACAAATCGAAAAAGTGGGGCTAGTTTTTAATACTCAATTCACCCCCCCCCCTCTTTCGTATTCGATCAATAGACTCTACAATTGGTATCAGAGCCTCGTGCTCTTGATTGCCTTACCGCAAGGAGTCTGATCCATTTATCTTTTTATTTTTATTTATTTTCCGCTGCATTTAATTTTATTTTAATGGATTTCCAAACATCTGAAGTGTCCCGTATTCGATGGGAAGAACTACAGTTTATGAAAAAATATGATGACCCATTTCATAAAGGGTAACGATTGGGAGTGTTGGCTAATCATTAAGAATGGTCCTAATAAGATCATGCTTGGAACAGCCACTGGCACTTCTATCGAAAAGAAAGAAGATGACTATGTTGAGGCAGATTATAATAAAGCTGAGAAAAATTCAAAGGCTATTAGTCTGTTGCAAAACGGCATGACCCATACTGAATTTGATCGTTTCTCATCTAGTTCTACTGCCAAGGAAATATGGGATGGTCTTGAGTTAGCTTATGAGGGGACAACTGTTGTCAAAAAGCAACGTATTGCACTACTTATGCGAAAATACGAACTGTTCTCCAGGGAACAAAATGAATCGCTTGACAGCATGTCCACTCGCTTCTCTAGTATCATTAATGAATTAAAAAATCTTGGAAAAACTTTTGACTCCGAGGAAATTGCCAGGAAGATCCTTAGAAGCCTATCTAAACGATGGAGACCTAAGGTGACGGTAATTGAGGAATGTAAAGACCTATCTGACCTATCTTATCAAGAGCTACTTGGAACCTTAATGGCTCACGAGATTACTCTTGATGAAGATGAGGCAAATGATAGTAATAGCAAGAAAGTGGCTCTACAAGCCGAATCCAGTGAAAGACATGATTCGGATCTTGAAGATGAAACAGTGTTATTTGCTAGACGTTTTAAGAAAAAATTCTTTAATAAATCACAAGGGAAAACGTTTAACAATAACACTTTCAAATCTTACAAAAAGCCAATTGAGTCAAAGGGGTCTCTCTCTAGTCGTGGTTGCTTCAAATGTGGGGATAATGATCACATGATCAAAGATTGCCCCACATGGAAGAAAATCAAAGACAAAAATCAACGAGACAAAACCAAGAAGGAATTCAAGCAAGTGATGATGGCTTATTGCTGGGGAGATCTCGACACAGAGGACGACGAGTCATAGGAAGAGGAAGTCGCCAACTTGTGTCTAAGCAACGTCAGTCTTGACCTAATTTCTGACAATGACAATGAAAGCGAATCCGAGATGTGTCTTGTTGGCAACTCAGATTCAGAACCAGATTCAGAAGATGACGAAGAGGTTAGTCATCTTGAACTTAAAAAGCAAGTTAAGAATTTATCTCAGAAGTCTTTAATTAAGTATTTTGAAGAAGCCTTAGATCATTGTCATGAGCAGAGTCTTGAATTAAAAGATCTTAAAGAACAAATTCTTGACATTGCTAAGGAAAACCAACTTCTTAAGGCCAAAGCTAAAAATCTCAAGTCTAAAGTTATGGCAAATTCAGCTATAACTTCAGACAAGACAAATGTTGAGAAAGAAGCTCTTGAGTCTAAAGTTATAGCTAATGAAGCTATAATCTCAGAATTGAAACTCAACATTAAGCATCTTCAAGCCAAAGTTGTAGCTAATGAAGCTATAACTTTAGAATTGAAGAAAGTCAATGAGCTTTTACAATCCGAAGCTAAGGCAAAGAAAATTGTTATCCTTGATCACGAGAAAGTAAACTCTTTTCTTTCTCAGCAATTGAAAGAATTAAAGGCTGAATTCTCCCAAGCCAAAAGTCAACACAATGAGGAGAAACTTATCTTGAACAAACGTTTCAATGATTTTCGTGAAAATTTCAAAAAGAACAATCCCTCCAAAGACTCGAATGTAGATCATTCGTCGTGTGAAAAAGAAATTCAGTCTTTGAAGGAATTGCTCCTGCATGCACGAAAGGTTCATGATAAGTGGGAAGGAAGTCAGAAGGTCTTAGACTTCCTTACCGAACAGTCTAATAATAACATGAAGATGGGTCTAGGTCATGAATGCTATAGTCGCAGATAGGGGTGTTCACCGGTCCAAAACCCGACCGGACCGGACCGGACCGGTTGGACCCGCGGACCGGCTACCCTCTTTTTCCAAGACCGGAGACCGGACCGGCTAAGAGGGGACCCAGACCGGACCGGACCGGAACCCTTAAGGTCCGGTTTTTTCCGGGTTTGGACCGGACCGATTATACATTAAAAGGGAAAATTTAATTTTTTTTTAAGTGTGGACCGGACCGGAGACCGGTCACCATATTTTTTGGGACCCGAAGACCGGACCGGTATGTCTCCGGTCTGGACCGGACCGGACCGGCCGGTCCGGGTCGGTCCGGTTAGCTGGTCCGGACCACTTTTTGTTCACCCCTAGTCGCAGATACCATGATAAATGCAAATCCACTCCTTCTGACCGTGATTTCAGAAGAAGGAAGTACGTAAATCTTTCAGAATATCTAATTTGCAATTATTGTGGTCACAACGGTCATGTTAAAGATAATTGTGTCAAATATGTTAACGACAACAAAAATCAAACTGATTTTGTGAAAGAGCATGACGCGTCTAGTGTTAATGAGTCCGAATCTGAACCTCAACGTGATGAGGTTAGAAATAATGAGTTTAGATGGTTTTATGACATGGCTTTCGATTACACATCTGTACCTTCAAAATCTAAACCGTATGTGAATCAGAAGCAGTCATTTAAACCTAATGTGCATCGTAACAATAATCAATATAATAAACCTAGCAAACCCTATCCTAAGAAGAAAAGAATTGTTAAACAGGTATGGGTTAGGAAGGATCAAATACATAGAGTCACTAACCACAAAGGACCCAACTTAGCGTGGGTACCTAAAAGCTGTATTTGATTTCCTTGCAGATAATAGTGAAAGAAAACAATCTATGGTATCTCGACAGTGGATGTTCGAGACACATGACTGGAAACAAGAATTTATTTCTTTCACTAGAGCCCTTCAACGGTGGCAAGGTCACCTTTGGAGACAACAAGAAGGGCAACATAATCGGTGTAGGTAAGATTGGTATATGTTCTTCACATGCTATCAATAATGTATATCTGGTAGATGGCCTTAAGCATAACTTGCTAAGTATCTCTCAATTATGTGACAAAGGAAACAAAGTCGTTTTTCATTCAAATGTTTGTCGCATCATAATTGAAGGTACTAGTACTGTTATCTTAGAAGGCTTACGTAAACGGAACATGTATATGATTGATTTAAAAAAAGTCACTACAAGTTCCTTTACGTGCATGAAAGTCACCGTGGATGACTCATGCCTGTGGAACAAGAGGTTTGCACACATCAGTCCAACGATTTTAAAGAAACTCAAGTCTTGGGATTTAGTTGAGGGTCTACCCTCAATCAAATTCGAACAAGAAAAGATGTGTGACTCATGTGCCCGTTGTAAACAAGTTAGATCTTCTTTCAAACCGAAAAGAGTAGTAAGTACAGAGCGTCCACTTGAGTTGGTACACATGGATCTATGTGGACCTATGAAAGTTAGAAGCCGCGGTGGATCAAGGTACGTATTCGTCCTAGTCGACGACTACTCCAGGTATGTATGGCCTATCTTTCTATTTACTAAAGATGAAACTTTCGATGAGTTTGTAGTACTAATTAAGCTCGCCCAAAACAAGTATGATAAAAAGTTAGTTTCCATTCGTACGGATCATGGCACCGAATTTGATAATCAAGCTTTTATAGAATATTGTAGGGAGAATGGTGTAGGACATAACTTTTCTGCACCACGAACCCCACAACAAAATGGTGTCGTGGAACGTATGAATAGAACATTAGAGGACATGGCCCGCACTATGCTTTGGTGTAGTGGCCTTCCTAAGAGCTTTTGGGCAGAAGCCATTAGTACTGCATGCTATGTGCACAATAGAGCTATGATTAGACCTATTCTCAAAAAGACTCCCTATGAACTTTTAAGAGGGAGAAAACCCATTATAGCTCACCTTCGTTGCTTTGGTAGTAAATGTTTTGTCCATAATAATGGAAAAAGTAATTTGAGCAAATTTGATCCACGAAGTGACGAAGCTGTGTTTGTTGGTTATTCTGATCATAGTAAAGCTTTTAAAGTTTTTAACAAAAGAACGTTGTGCATAGAAGAAAGTGTTCATGTTGTATTTGATGAAGATAATGTGCCTGAACAAGTTGAACAGAATGAAGAAGAAGACATGAATGATCCAGACTTTCGCCTTTCAAGGGAAGACGAGCCAGATAATAATTAAGAAGTTATTGAAGGAATCAATGATGAACTTGATAAATCCGCAAATGACCTTGCACAGAGAACTGAGACAATTGTTGATGATACGAATGTCTCTTCTCAAAACAAGGAAAAGGAAACTGAAGTTATAGCTGATGATGCTATAACTTTGAACCAGAACCAAGATGGTGTAACTGAAGTTGTACCAACTTCAGTTATAACCCCAGAGTCCAACTCAGGGGGAACCAATCTTGATTCTGAATCATTTGAGGAAAGTGATAGTTCATCAGATGATGATGAGCCTAGGAACTCTAAGAAATGGAAATATAAGGGTTCTCATCCTATGGATAGTATCCTAGGAAGTTTGAATAAGGGAGTTCAAACGAGGCGAACATTAAATAACTTTTGTTCATTCTATTCTTTTCTGTCTACCATAGAGCCTACCAACATAAAGGAAGCTCTTGCAGAATCCGACTGGACTGTGGCTATGCAAGAGGAGCTTCAACAGTTTGAACGTAATAAAGTATGGCACCTTGTGCCACGACCTCCTAATCGAACTGTGATTGGTACTCGATGGGTATTCAGAAATAAATTGGATGATTCAGGAGTTATAGTTCGTAACAAGGCTCGATTGGTCGTTCAAGGTTATAATCAACAAGAAGGGATTGATTATAACGAGACTTTCGCTCCTGTAGCAAGACTTGAAGCTATTCGCTTGCTCATCGCCTTCGCAGCTCATAAAGGAATGAAACTGTTCCAAATGGACGTTAAGACTGCATTTCTTAACGGTTATTTGGAAGAAGAAGTTTTTGTTGAACAACCTCCTGGATTTTTGAATAGCAAGTTTCAAAACCACGTTTTTAAACTCGATAAAGCTTTATATGGTTTGAAACAAGCGCCTAGGGCTTGGTACGACAGATTGTCAAAATGTTTATTACAAAACAATTTTAAAAGAGGATCTGTCGACAAAACCCTATTTCTAAAATCCGAGGGTTCTGATTTACTTGTTGCTCAAATTTATGTAAACGATATTATTTTTGGTTCTACTAACAGTAAATTGTGCAAGTATTTTTCAGATCTTATGACCTCAGAATTTGAAATGAGCATGATGGGAGAATTGAAATTCTTCCTAGGACTGCAGATTCAACAAACCAAAGAAGGCATAAAGATTCACCAACAAAAATATGTCAAGGAGCTAATCAAAAAATTTGGTATGGAGAACGCTCATCAAATGGACACGCCTATGGTAACTGACAAAAAGTTGACCTTAGACGAAAATGGTAAGTCCGTAGACGAGACTACATATCGAGGTATGATTGGTTCTTTATTATATTTAACTGCAAGTAGACCTGACATTATGTTCAGCGTATGTGTCTGTGCTAGATTTCAATCATGTCCTAAAGAGTCACATATGATTGAAGTTAAACGTATCTTGAGATATTTAATTGGTACATCTAATTTATATTTGTGGTATCCACTTGAGTGTAATTTTGATCTAGTAGGATATTCAGATGCAGATTATGCAGGATGTTCCCTAGATAGAAAAAGTACCTCTGAATTTGCTACGTTTGTTGGACCTTGCATAATTACTTGGGGCTCAAAGAAGCAAAATTCGGTTGCGTTGTCTACTGCAGAAGCCGAATATATAGCTGCAGGACTGGTATGTTCCCAACTACTTTGGGTAAAGCAACAACTATGTGATTATGGTGTTAATGTTGGTTGTATGCCTGTTTTCTGTGATAATACGAGTGCTATTGTTATTTCTAAGAACCCAGCTCAGCATTCTCGTACTAAGCATATAGACATTAGACATCATTTTTTGCGTGACCATGTTGAAAAGGGCAACATTAAACTCGAATTTTGTAGTACTGACAATCAATGGGCTGACATTTTAACAAAGGCGTTAGCGAGAAGACGTTTTGAAATTTTGCGGTTGGAAATTGGTTTAATCGGTAGCAATTAAATTCATCTTATTTATTTTGTGAACCTGCGTGACTGGCTAGAATAAGACGAGATTGTATGACTGTGTCCGCATATTTCATTGCTAGTATATTTGTGTTTAATATAATATATTTTACGTGAGTATCTTGCATATTTAGTGGTTTATGGAAATTGAATTATGAACCACAATTTTTGCCAAAAACCTATCTTATTCACTTTCCAAAATTGAGCCAAATTCTACCCATGTAACCTATACTAGCCGAAGCTCTCTAATAAAATCACCTTACCATATCTTTTTATTTACCAAACTCTATCCTTACCATATCCCAAAATTAACTACCCAAGATTCCCTTTCCTACCATAATTCAAAAAAAAAAAAAAAAAAAAGGAAAGAGATCAATTGGGGCCGGCACACCCATGTGCACAAGTACAAAAGTCATCCAAAATTCTTACACCATCATAATTACCTTTCACTTTCACCAACTCAATACTCAACCAATTTTTTTTACTACCCCTTTTCCTTCCTCACGGCACCCACATACAAACAACATCAACATTACCCAAACCTTCAACCTTCATCAATGGCCTCCACTAGATCAAAACTCTCCAAAAATCCAAACCCAAAAACTCCCAAGCCTAGTATGCCCAAAAATACCTCTTCTCCTCCCACACAACAATCACCCAACCCAAACCAAACCGAGTCGGGTGCGGGTCTTGAGGGTCCGAAACGAAGACGGTTAAATAAAGGCAAAGGTAGACTCCAAGAAGACGCTACAAACGAAACCACTGACACGGCTCCCGAGGAGACAACAAGGGTAACTTTCCGTGACTTCTCGCCTCAAGAAACATCTTTGGGGCTTGATAAACTCCGTCTCACAAAAGACGAAAGAAAACTTGTGAACCGGGTTGCTCAGTATGGAATACACGGTGGTCGTTATTATCCGAAAGCTTGGTGCGACAAATATAGGGCTTTGGGATTCTTTACCGATTTTCTGAATTTCCAAGAATGGGAAACCGTAGCTCAGTTTTCGGGTCCCGTTTATCCGATTAAGGTAATACAGTTCTTCTCTTCTGTTTCATTAAACGATGAAGTGTTGAATGCTGTCATTAATGGCCGTTCAGTTTCGATTTCCGTGACGGACTTTTGTACTCTGTTTTCGGTTCCTGATGATGGAATCAAAATCAATCCGAGTACGTCATGGGAGGAACTGACGGACATGGCTAAGTTGGAAGTTAAGCAGTATTTTGATGTTGGGGCGTCGTTGTCGAGTTGTGTGTTGGCGGGTAGTGTGTCTCCTAAACTGAAATTTTTGCTGATTTTTTTATGGAATACCGTGATTCCGCGACGGGGCGGACGTGACAAAATTGCATGCTATGAGATGTTGGTCGTAAAGCATTGGTTGGAGGGCAACCGGGTTAATTTACCTTCTCTTGTCTTTTCTCGTATTTCACAAACTGCTTTCTCGGTGACCGAAGACAAATTATATTCTACTCTTGATTTGGCGTATGGTATGTGGTTGTCACGGCTATTAGAGTCGAAAGGAGTTGTTAATGTGAACAATTATGGGGTCGCCGTAAAAGATGAAATGTGTGATACGTTCTTGAAGTTTATGAAGCTTGATGCTAATGGTCCGGAGTCGTTGTTTTTAGTGAAGGGAGGTTCGGTTGGTTTGCAGTCGGGTGGGGCTGATTTTTCCGGGATTGAGTCAAAATTGGATATGTTCATTGGTAGTATCATGGAGCGCTTGGACGCGCAGGACAAGAAAATTGAGGCGGTATTGGACACGGTTGTTCAAGCCGTGGCAGTGGGTTCTTCAAACTCAACCCGTGACCAAGGTGGGTCGGGTGTGAGTCATGAGATGAGGACATGGATGAATGGTATGGATGATCGCCTTGCTAAGTTGGAACGAAACATTGTCGATTGTAAGCAAGAAGTGTATAGGCAAAGGGATAGGATGACATTCTTGGTGAGCCAAGGCGGGTCTTTGGTTAAGAGCGGAACGGAGATGCGTGAGGGGATGCGTACTATATACGATGCGACGGAGGCTCTTTCGTTGAAAGTTCGGAACTTTGACGTTTGCCTCACCGCTCAAGCTACACATGTGTCTTCTTGCCTTGCCCGTCTCTCCACTCTTGAGTACCGCACTAGGCCCGGTTATAAAGCACCCTAGCCTCATCCGCCTACCCACAATGCCTTGCTTTTCTATCCTTGTTCGCTTATCTCTTAAACTACTTAACCATATTCGGCCCATTTTGGCATGTTTAAACAATTGTTCTTTTCGGCCCAATGGCAACTAATACTCTATTTTGTGGTTTGTAGTTTTAATTGACATTTACTCTTGATTTTGCTTGGTATAAATCGTTTTATATTGCGTATTTTGCATATCTATTTCTTGCCTTGACATGTGTTATTCTAGTCGTTTCATGTCTTTGTTCTTGTCTTTTTAATGATGCCAAGAGGGGGAAGAAATGATATGATTTGAGTCTTTGCTTAAGCTTGCTCCTTGTCAAGACTCGTTATCTCTTAAATTCTCTCAAGCTATAACTTTGGCTAAGTTGTTTTTTTCTTGCGATCAAAGTTGCTATAACTTTGGAGTGCTTTGTTGAGGGGGAACCATACTTAGTCACATTGTTAAGAAGAACTCTTGAGGAAATCATATGAGACTTGTCATCATCAAAAAGGGGGAATTTGTTGGACCAATTTGATAGTTTTGATAATGACATGTGTTAACGTAATAATATGTTTTACTCGATATATCATATGCGTATAATTGTGTGCTTTAGTCTTATTATAGCTAGCAACAATTATGAGAAGAAAGATCAAAGTTAGGCATAACTTTGATAAAGCTTGTGAGACAAAGTTATAACAACTTCAGAAATAACTTTGGAAGTGAACATGGAAGTTATAGCTAACCAGGCATAACTTTAAAGAAAATCGCTTCAAACAAGATCTACATAATACTACACAAGACTCAAGATGGAGGGTCTTTGTGATCAAGATGAAGAGATGATCCGTATACTGAAGATCTTTGTGAAGATTAGATAGTATAGGTCGTCATTCGGTAACTATTACATTCGAGAGATTTTATGTTCAAAATTATAGCTTTAGTCTATGATTTTGGAATGATAAAATATTGATGCATGATTTTGGAAATAATGTTTTGAAATGTTTTCAAAAGTGAAAGAGTATTTTTATATTTATCAAAGTTTTATTAGAGAATATATTTATGAGATTCTATTGGTTAGTAATACAACTTATGGGTTGTCATGCTACCTAGGGTTTCTAATATATTCTATCTCAATTTGTTGTTAACCTAATTAGCCCACCTAGTGTTTGAGCCATCTAGGGTTTCGTGAAACCTAGTTTGCGCCACCTAGGGATGCGTGCCTCCTAGGGTTTCGTGAGCTAGAGGATTTCGGCCTCCATAGGTTGTTTCCTTAGTTTACCTAATCTAGGATTCTACTATATCTTTACAACAATATTTTGAGATATTAAGATAAATATATTTCTATAAGATCAACCAAATAATATTTTGAGATAAAGATATTTCTAAAAGATAAGCAAATATTATTTTATGATAAGATAAGTATCTTTATTAAATATTATACTAGGGTTTTAGATCTACTATGATTCTACTACTATAAATACTCATTCACATACAATTTGTAAAATACACGAAATACACATATTTTACACGGCTATTATTTTACTTGTGTTGATTTTCCAAAATCGTTTTAAAGCAAACCTTTGAGCAAATACTTATTATTTTTAGAGTTTGTTTTTAAAAGAGTTGTGCATCAATTATTATCAATCGCTTGAGTGAAATACGTTATTGGATAATAGTACATCATTATAATCTTACAATTCTTTAACGGGACTTTGTGTGAGTTATATTTTACTTTCTTATTAGCGTAAGATAGTATAGAG
>JAIUZE010017345.1:0-16791 GCA_022085475.1 Heliosperma pusillum | reverse complement strand
TTTCGCATCCAAGACTCGGTCAATCATAGAAGCCGAGTACCCCAAATTCGGTCGATAATTCACGAAAGAGGCGGAAAAGAGCACAAGCATCAAAACAAGCGGTACGCTACATGCCAATGACACCACCTCGCAAGTATACAACATTTGACGGCCGGGTCGATCAACGCATAGCGTTCAACTCCCAACAACGTCGTCATATGCCCACTAACACATGCATTTAAGCAGTAGGATACCTCTCCGTTCCGACAGTCCAGCCTTACGAACGGGAAGGTAGCCAAGGGAATGAGAGTACAAAGCACAAGACAAAATAGTGCTCAAACCGTATCATTTGTAAAAACCGACTCAAAGTGGGAACATACCAAAAACCGTCACAAAACATGAGAATAGGGAATCATATAAGTTTAAATATGATAAACATGAGTCAATACATGATACATAAGCATTAGAACAAGTTTATGAAGCATAATGAAGAAAAACATAGATCACCTCTCCAAAACAACGTTGTTTGGAAACCAACGAAAACAAGGGTCCACTTCAAACGGTCATAACTAGAGTTCTAGATATGGGAATTCAGAAATTCTAAGTCGTGGTGATAGCTTAACCTCTTACGGTTCCAACGAGATGTCACACGCCCAAAACAAACAAGTAACGAAGGAGATATGATCATTCTACGAAAAGGGGTCAGTGCAGGAAAAATTATGTTTCCAGCGGGTGACGCGGCCTGCGTCCTACGACGCAGCCTGCGTCCTACGACGCAGCCTGCGTCCTTCACGGGACTCAAGGACGAACAAAAATCAACATGTTATCAACAACACAAACCTCATTTATCATTACAAATCATCAATTCTCATATCAACTAACCACTAACAACATCCATCAACAACAATACAAGTCATAAGCTTACTAACCATAATCTACATACGGTTTCTATCCTAGAAATCACATAAAACACGTAAATGATACCGAGTAACCCTTCACCGTTACCTTTACGCGTCTTTAAACGGTTACGAAGCTTTCCTAGTCTCCACCTACAAACAATTAGATAATAAAAGAGGAATATCATCCACCTTGAGAAAGACGGATAATTTAAAAAGCGAGAAAGACGGTAATTTTATTACCAATACGGATAGAGGAAGCTAAGAGGGGAAGAATAAGACGAACTTACGAGAATTTGAGCGAGTAACGAAGGAGTAGTGACGATTTGAAGACGGATCAAAAAGGAGGCAAGGTTTTTGGTGTTTAAGGTGAGGAAGAAGGAGATTGAGTTGTGAGGAAAAGAATTAGGTTTAGGGAGTATGAGGGAGTATATGTAGGGTGAAACGGAAAAGTCAACGAAAGTCAAAGGCGGCTCAAAAGTCAAGAAAGGTCAAAGACGCCTTAAGACGGGATTCTCATGGAATCTCGCGGAAATTCCAAATACGAACTCGGAAATTGTAAATTCGACTCGAAACTTTAAATTCTAAATTAAAACTTAAATTTGCTGAAAAGATTTCGTAAAATATTTCTACTAGAAAAATAGGGTACATTTCCGGGTGTTACACTTTAAAACATGATTTTTCATCTGATAACTATAACCCAATGATGGATATGTAGGTAGAGGGACATTATGCTTATTAGCCTCATCAAGCAGGTCATTCACCACATCAATTAACAAACATCTATCTGTGTCATCTATATTAACATCAACATATTTACCCCTGAAATGCATTTTTAATACAACACTCTCCATTCTGCAAATAATCATCAGTTATAATTCATCAACTAATACATAATCAAATGAAATATCACAACAATAATGATCGAAAAAAAATTGGGTATTACATAACCTCATGGGAAAAAAGTTTCAATCTTTGATATAATACCCACATAAAATTCAACCCTAAATATGGAGAACAAACAATTAAATGTGCGAAAAATAATCGACAAACCTGAAGATGGAGATCAATGGATGAAGTTGAATAGTTACAGCAAAAATCGAACAAGTTGTTAGGGTTTCTAAAGAAGATTTTGTGAATGTGGAGGGTTTGGTGATAACAGGGGAAGTATAAAGGGAAGTTTAAGGGTTTGAAAAGATTATGTGAATGTGTGTATCAATCCAGGAAAGCATTACAAGTGTACAGCCATGTCATCATTAATATGGCAAGTCAACAGAGAGTTGACGGAATTAGTGTTAAGTTGACAGATTAACAAGTAAAGGTCACGGTTAAGACTACTTAATTAAGTTTAGGGGTACATGGTATAATGTGAAAAAAGTAGGGGTACACATTAGAGTGAAAAACTGGAAGGTACACCATAGAAAAACCCTTTTTTATATTAAGGCTAGGTTTCCTGGCTCGTCTCATTGTAGATCCCCAAATCGGTTTTTACTGAAATTTTAGAGTACTCCTCTGTACTCTCTCTCATCTTTTTGTTGACGTATTGTTAATTTTAATTTTAGTAAAAACATTAACTAATGACATTATCATTTCTGAGTAAGTTTGCATATTGCAACAAGAATTTGTTCCCGAAAATATAGCCCTACTTGAAACAATGATTCACCTGCTATAAACAAAGCTTGTTACGGAGTATTGTATATCAGCTTCCACTAATTTTCGTACTAAAGCTCTATATAAGATTCAGTGAGGTGACCAGTTTAGAAATCAGTGGAGCTGTCATAAGAGTACTGCAATTATCAATATATCATTGTCTATATTACCACATGTACTTTATCAGCAGTTGCCAAGGTTAAATTTTCCAGATGCTCCTCATATTCCTGCTGAAATTTCCTTTCCCTTTTCTGTACAGACTATAATCTTCTCAAGCTATTAGTCGTAGTTAACCTCTAGGTTAGTCTCTTCTCAAAGCCCGTGATATAGTCTTCCATGCAAGCCTTATAAGTTTCGAGACCCGGGACTTTCTTAGCCAGTTCCAACCCCATGTTCATCCATTTTTTTGCCCCATCAACCTGTCCCAATCTAACGGGCAAGGCTGCCCGATTCCAAGATGTAGTAGCCAGCCATTTCCCCTCGGCAATAGGGTACTCACCTTCTCTCAAACCAACCATTATTTTATAAGCTTGTTTGTATAGACTGTAAACTACTTCGTCATCTGCGTCACCCTTGTAGATTACAGCTAAGGTAATCAGCCTTCTTATGACCATAGCCACATCCTTATAGTCCGGCAATGGTGAGGCAAGCATCGCTGCAAGACACGTATTCAGAGTGAATGTGGCTACTTCAGAGTTTTGATGCGGGCCCTGTGAGGCGGTGAGACCTATCTGAAGAAGATGTTTTGGGTTGCAAGCTTTAGAATTAGCGAACTTCTTCACAAGATGTTGTTGGGATACTGTGTCATTTCTCCTTCCGTGTACTTCATATGCACTCAATATGTATGCGATATACAGTTTTGGATCAAGGGTGTTGTCTTGACAATCGGATAATTTGTCCACTAATAATGATTCCATCAACTGGGTGCAAATACCAGGAAGGTGTTAGTAATTGTATACTCCGTATTTGTTTCTACAGACAAGTGTAAGAATGAAAAGATGTATACCTTTTCAGCTCTTTCAAGCAGCTTAAGGACTTTCTTCAATTGTGCATCTTGCATTGCAACCTTATTTTGCTTCTCAAAAAATAACATAGCAGAAATGGATAAGATATTCGACTTGCAAACCATTGCATTGTTTCCGTCTATTTCTCCATCCATTATAGCGCTATAAAAGTCCGCACAAGTGTTCATGAATTCTGCACATAATTCATAGTTCTTCTCAGCTCCTGCTTTTGTCCCTATGTTCCATGCATTTGTTGCAATCCAATTCCTTTCACGTATTCCAACCTCTCCTTTACCAAAGAAATTGTCAGGTCCAAGTTCAGAAATTCTGGATTGGGCTTTCTTCATGAATTTCAGGACTTCCAGCTCATTACCAGGCTCTTGAGTAAGAATTGCAAGAATAGTGCGAAAGACTACTATTTCAGCAATAGGCATTTGTTTTCCTGATGTGTAAAAGTTGAGGAGGTCAGACAAAGAGGCAACAGCGACAGAAAGTGCCCGACATGCAACTGCTTCATGCGCTGAGAGTGACAGGAAAGCTGTTGTAAAGTCAGTACACCTCATCATTGCTTGCATCTGATTTATAGCTGCAGTATGATCATTCTTTTGCAAATAGATCTTGAACTGCCCAAGCATAAAACATTGCATGAATTAAGAAGTTGAACAATGGGTTGAGATGTAAGGAAGTCAAGTATGCAATGTAAATGTACCTTCAAGAAAGCACAGGCTATGTTTGGCTCTAGCTGCAAAGGAGGAACGACAAAAGGTTCAGATCGCTGAAAACTTCCGTCACTCAGTGTCCACTTAAAGTCCAAGGTCTTAACAAAACGAATACAATGTAAACTGTAAAGGTACCTTTTCTGCCTCGTCTATGTATTCCTTAGCTTGATCAAGTTGAGATAGAGCAAGGTGACATAGACACAAAACTCTATACCCCTTTGCTCTGAGTATTCTGCTCTCAATGCCACTAGGTACATAAAGCATAGCTTTTTCAAACAAATTCGTACTTATATTGTACTCCTTTGATCGAAAATGAGCTGCAGCACTGCTCCGAAAAAGTTCAAAAGGAAGTTAAAATCTCTAAAAATAATATAATAAAAATTGGCAGCAGCTTTATGAGTGAGAAATTTAGTGTTTACACACAGAAAATGAGCACAGCAATTTGGATGGAAAAAAAATAGCAAGATAATTGCATGGCTCAGCAATTTCATCACAGTATTAATTTTTCGCATCAGCAGTTATTTTCGGAAACACAATTTTCCAGCAGTTTCTGTAATATGATCAATTAGTTATGCTTGCAGCCACCTAAAATTTTTGCTCGTGATGGTATCAAACTCAAATGATCATATTTTATTTGGGGGGGATAAGAATACATTTAAATTTGAATTATGCCGAAATTAAAGATGGCTGTGGTGATTACTCTGGTTATGAAAACTATCACGTGTACAAATCCCTTTCCCCTAAAGTCCTTGATCATACAATACATCAACTAGGATTGAGCAACTCTCTATGTCCCTCAGTTAGTGGCAACAGGCTATTGATCAAGTACCACAGTGGAATTCATTCAACCTTCCATGTTTTAAGGCAACGGCTGCTGTTATTATATCATCACATCAAACATTTCAATATACAGTAATCATCCTTGTTTCAGAATACCATAGGAAATGCAACATGCAGAGCAACAACAGGCAAACGTAGAATTAAAAGGCTAACTTCTCTCTTACGGTTTTCTAATCAATACTATCCACTTGGTTTCTCGTTAGAGTATCAAACAAACACTCGAAAATGCAGCCTACGAGGTCAAGGACCACAGATAAACATTGATAGCTTAACACTAATCAGTCCCCCGAGATGAAATGGCCACTTGCAAGACATTCCTAGATAAATCAATCACGTTCTAGTTCTACGCACCTATCAATGCTAGACCGGAAAACATGAGCATTAGAAATCATATTGCCAGAACAAAAAGACAAATTTAAATCCCTACCAGTTCCATAAGACAGCATGTAAAGCAGTTCTTTCCTTGGCTGCACGTTCCCCAGCAAACAGTGTCACCACCCTCTCATCCGTCACCAACTCCTCCACCATTATCTCCCGGATCCTCAATCCTTCACCACCACCACCACCTTCTCCGATCACCCTATAAATCACCCTCACAGCAGCACTAGCACTAACCTGGCATCTTCCTAACAACCCCATGAAAACACTCTTAACTGTCTCAATTGCGGCCACACCTACAGCTTTGAAATACGCCTCCACAGCCGACACCCAAACCCCCTCTGGAATCCCCTTATTTACAACCATGTCCCTCAATTCTTTCTCCGCCTCACTAGACCTTCCTAACCCCAACCACGCTTTCATCGCCAGCACACTCAAACTCGGGTGAGCATCACCGGATTTAATGCCACTATGATCCCTCAAGACCCTCACACACTTGATCACACTCTCATACTCGTCTCTCTGTAAATGCAATGCAGCAATAAAACGCAACGTCTTATCCTTCAGACACTTCAAATGAAGTGTTTCCTCCGTCTTCTTCACCACTCTCAACCCTCTCTCGCATAACTCCAACCCCTCATTCATCAACTTCAACGCCTCTTTCGCCTCTAAAACCTCGCTTTTGGCCAGCAAAGCCTTCCCAAACGCCAAGTACTGCTCTGCCAATACTCCATAATTGTCAGCTGTCTCAAACAGGAATTTCTTGGAGCGGTTCAACAGCGTGATCGAAACATTTCTATCAGAAACCTGAAAACGAACGCCATTACAACACTCATTACCACAAACACTTGGCAATATTCACAACAATAAACTTGAATAACAACATAATGAATGAATACCTCCCAAGAAGTGCGCGCTCTAGCGATATTAATATCAAGCAACAATCGCCTCTCTGCTAAATCAGAAATCGACTCAATTTCAACCTTGGAAACTAAATCCGTAGCTTTCTCGAAACATTTACTCGCAAACTCCAAATTCTTCAATTCATGATAAATCAATCCAGTCTTGTAATAAAACGACGCCGCTTTCAACGCCGGCGACGGAACTCCGGAAACATCGCCGGCGATGAAGATGATGTCTGCGGCGGCGTGTCGGAGCTCAACGTGATCGTTTCCTGCGCGCGAGGAGGAGTTGGAGTTGGAGAGGTCGACGCAGGCGTTCCATAGACGATAACTGAGCTTCCATAGCTGGAGCTTGAGCGAGTTGGAGAGCGAGTCAGGGCCGAATTGACTCAGCTGAGATATGCAGTTCCGGAGCTGAGGAGAGAGAGTGGGAGGTGCCGGAGATTTAGGAGAGAGAGTTTCGATTTGTTTAACGAGCGTTTCGAGTTGCGGGAGAGTGTCTAGTTGTCGGAGCTCCGGCGATGGCGAGCTGATCTCTAGTATTCTCATTCTTGTGTGTTGCAAATTTACAAATTTTGAATGCCGATGAAATTGTTATGGAAGGAGCGGATGAGTTTTGGAGGGAAATACTATGCCATTCTTATTTTCATTTAACTCAATTCTCATTTTTGCTTTCTTTATTTATTAGTGCTCTTATTCAATGTATTCTTTCATTTTCATTTTGAAGCTTAAATTAAGTAAATGAATTTTGAACACACAAAACACATTATACCACACACAAATGAATTTAAACCACACAAAACACACTACCCACATCCAAAAAAGGAAATAGAGAAGAAAACATGAATAACCAAAAAAGAAAATAGGGAAGAATACCATTAATAGGAGGGAGTAATTTAGTTGTTTGGTTTAGTGGCGAAAACGCTACACTTAGGCTGTTTTTTTATGGTATTTTAGTGGTGAATTGAACTGAGCTTAATTGAGTAAAGTTGAGCTGAACTAAATTAAAAGACTGAATGGAGTTGAGATGAACTGAATGGAGATGAATAGTACTGAACATAACTAAGCTGACTGTAGCGGAACCGAATTGAACTGAAAAAAAACAAATTTAAATAAAATAAATAATAATAATAATAATAATAATAATAATAATAATAATAATAATAATAATAATAATAATAATAAATGAATTGAACTAAGCTGATGGATTATGTGCTCAGCATCTTGTGGATTGTTTGGGTGGAGCTGCTATTGTTATTTCAGATGATTTGATCGTCTCTATTACTTGAGTGGTTAAATCTTTTCCTTGAGGGTCACTGCCCTCCTGCACTATGTGAGTACATTGCTAGTGCTCCGCTCACATCGCTTGTTAAATCAGGCGGTCGTATACAGCCTATTGATGTTGGCATTGTTTAGAAACGCTTTGTCTCAAAGGTTGGTGCCTATTTGGTCCATCCGTCTCTATCTGGATATTTTGAAGATCTTCAGTTTGGAGTCGGGGTATCCGCTGGAGGAGAGGCTATTCTTCATGCCTTGAATCAGTTTGTTGAGGCTCGTGGTGGTGACATCGGTTTTTCAATGTTATTGGTCGACTTCCATAATGCCTTTACCTTACTCCAGAGTCCAATTAAGGTAACCTGATTTATGTTCTATGTAACCGTAACGTTTTGCTAGAAGCCGCTTACGGACCGAGTATTAAATTGTTTAATGACACGTGTAGAATTAAACGAGCCCATTAGGTCCCTCATAAGATGAATACAGTATTTCCTATTTACAGTCGGAAGGAAATATGGAAAAAGAGCTTTAATTAGATTAGGCCTAACTGCGATTAAGGTAAGGGTTTAATTAAGAAAGTGGGTCTTTACCTCCCTATATATACAGATTTAAGGGAGTCAGTTTCTTCTATCTATTCACGCTCTGAGAAATAAAAAACCTTACCTTGTACTAGCATACAAATCGCATCTCCTATTCATACGTGTTGATAATAGTGGAGGCACTACGCTTGGGGTACTCTTATTTATTTGTACCAGCTGGGTTATTCAGATCTAGTTCTTTTTTTTTGCTAAAGGTAAGCTTTCATTGATTATAACATTGCAATGTTTACATGAACAATTCTAGGGATTAGAATAACAAATAAGATAATTACATTAATCCTAATTTTTCTAACCAAATTCTATCCCTTACCCCTTACATTTTGTGATAACATAAAACCAATTCTTATCTTAATGGTAGCTTGAATTTTAGCAGCTATCTTTCCAGGCCATAGAAGACATAAATTCAGTCGTGCTTCATTTCTTTGACTCCAAACATTATACCAGGCAGCAGCATGGATAGCATTAACGACATGCTTCTTCATTTTAGACCATCTCTTATTGTTATTCCTGATCAGCTGAGCATGACCCCTGACCATTACTCCTAACCAACCATGAATCCCCTTATACAGCATCTTGCTAAACTGACAGTCAAAAAATAAATGCTCATATCTTTCAAGAGCATTACCACACAGACAACATAAGCTATCACTGGTGACTGCGTACATATCCAGTCTGTCTTTGAGTAATAATCCTTGTTGCATCACTAGCCAACTAATAAGTGCATGGGAGACTAAGATTATTCCACACATTGTGATACCAATTCACCTTTGGGCCAGCATTCCTCATCCATTTGTAGCAGCTTGCCATAGAGTAAGTTCCATTCCCTACTGTCCATTCATTGTTATCAAAACCATCCCTAATTTTATCCCTAACATCACATATTTTCCTCCAATGCCAACTAGTATTAGCATTAGGGGAATAATCTTTCCAATGAGTCCCTCTTAAATAAATGTAATTGATCCACAAGACCCAAAGCTTGTCAGGTTTCACTGCCAGCCACCAAACTAATTTTCCAATTGCTGCAACATTCCAGAGATGATTTATCTTCACCCCTAGTCCTCCTTCCTGAACAGGTTTGCATATTTTTTCCCAGCCAATGAGTGGCACTCTATTATATTATGAGGAACCTTCCCAAAGAAAGTTCCTACAAATAGCATCAACTCTCTTAATCACTTCTTGAGGTAACACAAACATGAAGCCCAATAGTTATGCATAGTAGATAAAACAAATTTAACTAGCACAAGCCTACCAGCATATGAGAGCTTGTTTGCACCAAGGGTTATGATCCTCCCTACAATCTTGTTAATAAGGACAACACAATCTTGTTTCTTAAGTCTGCCTGCCGTTATAGGTACTCCCAGATACTTAAAGGGGAGAGTACCCTCTTTAAAACCTGAAACACTTAAAATGTCAGCCACAACCTGCTTGTCCACTCCACTGAAATAGGCACAAGACTTATGTGCATTCATTTTAAGTCCAGATGCTTGAGAAAAGGAACTAAAAGATTGAAGAAGCACCATAATGGATTGGACATATCCCTTACAGATTATTAGTAAATCGTCTGCAAACATTAAATGTGTAAGTTTCATTTGTTTGCAA
The DNA here is from genome assembly GCA_022085475.1 of Heliosperma pusillum. Lineage (NCBI taxonomy): Eukaryota > Viridiplantae > Streptophyta > Magnoliopsida > Caryophyllales > Caryophyllaceae > Heliosperma > Heliosperma pusillum. The sequence goes on along the minus strand of JAIUZE010017345.1, from coordinate 6,950 downwards.
AGAGGGTGTAATGAAATTCCATGTTACTGGTAACACAAGAGAGAATCCTTGAGAAATACTCAATACACAAAGTAAACAGCAGGGGGGAAATGGGATCCCCTTCCCTTAATCCCCTCTTTCCAGAAAAAAAACCAAAATGATCTCCATTTAAAGAAATGCTATAATATGGAGAGGAAATACAACTCATGACCATTGTGTAGATACCTCGAATCTACACCTTCCGCCAACCACCCAGTGATGATTAAGCCGCATGTTTGGTATGCGAAATGAATTATGACAATTCGTAAGTTTATTGTCAAGTGATAGCTCAAATAGTTGTGTCTACCCCTTGGTCATCATCTACGTACCGATACAGACGTTTTGACAGTTATTAGAGTCATTTTGGAGTCCGGGTAAAAACTGCTTCATTTTCTCTAAACCGTCTTTTAAAACCGTGTCTAAACGCTCGAGAATATTCCGGATATTTTAATGTTTCAAAACTTATCCTTTCTCGGTAAAATATATTCATATTTTATTTGGAAAAGAATTCGAAATCTACCGCAATTCCCATAAAGAAACGTGGAAATCTTTCTTTCAAAGTAGGAAACTGCTTGGCAAAAGACGCGGCGGGTGCTGCGCCTCTTCCCTAGCTCGTTTTACTTGTTTCCGGAATATTTTCTAGATTTCTTTCCGTGTTCGAGTTATTCCATAACTACGTGCTTGATCAATCGACTACGTAAGCTCAAATCCTTCTAAGTACCTGTCACGCTATTGCATTGACCTACCAATTTGACCAACTCAACAATAATCAATTTTAATCAACTTAATCGATCGTTCCTCTTGCGAGGGCACTTTCTTTACATTCGAGTCGAGCTGTCGCTAAATCGATAATTTAGTTCATATCTCGTTTCGTCAACATGTAAGTCTGAGGGTGTTTTAATCCCATCTTTGTTATTGTATCTTTATTTTAGTTAATGTAAGATTCATGTCGGAAGTATGTCAAAAACCTTTTCAAAAGCTTTATTAGTTTTCATTATTTCTTATAAATCACCTTTCATTATAATTTCATAAAGTTTACTCTGACTTGGATCCATAATAGTCAATATTAGCGGGTTTTAGTCATCTATCAAATTGTGTATTTGAAGGTTAGATCCGTCTATATTTAATCTCTAGATTCATCTTTGATATAACTAGTGTAGTTTAATCCGTTAAATCACTTAAATTCGACTTGTAGATCATTAATAATCCGTAAATCACCAACGAACACTAACTGTTTGCGATTCTGGCTTAACAGCCGGAACCCAACTCAGGAACAGACGCACAGAGTAGTGCGCCTCTTCCAGAGGACGCACCTCATGCTGCGCCTGATCCTGGCTGGTTTCTGTATCAAAATTTCTTGGTTCGCTTTGACGTAGTTTAATTAGGTAATTAACTGACTATTATTCGTATTATCACTGCTAATCTAATTCGTTTAGTTTCATTAATTCTTTTCTTTGTTTCAGATAATCTTTCAAACATATTTCCGGCATAGATCCCATATTCGTTATAATCAATTGTAATATTTCTTTTATAGTTATATTGATTCATTGTATGATTTAATTACTTCTGCTTCCACATGCCAATCAATCCTAAATCCCAATTCGACATAATTAAATGCTAAACTACAGGTACACCGACATAGTCTAAGTTCACATGCTAGGATTGTAACGTGGTTGTTGCATAGCATCCATATAACCTAAAACACATCAATAACTGAAGAGTTTCCTTAATCATTAGTAGAGGCCATTATTGAGGCGGGCGAGATAAGGTGTTTGATCAAAAGAACTTCCTAATACGCACCCTCACTCTTTAATCTAGATCTCTGTGAGCATCCTTGTTCATTGGCATCCACGAGAGTCATTCTAGACATAGAATGCTAAGGGTAACGAGTTCTTAGTGTTCATGGCATTCCTTTGTGTCTTGACATGACATAAAGTATTCGAACGGTTCCAACTTCCCACAAACGATGGTGGCGACTCCACAAATGCGTGTTTTCACGCTTGTCCCTCGTTTCTCCAGCCGTGGTAACCCGTGCACCACAGTTTTCGAAAGGATCGCAAAACCCGTGTACACAGTTTGGCGACTCCGCTGGGGATCATACACTTACGTGTTATCCAGGGTGAAGCTTGAACGAGGTTAGGGAACAATATGTATGAGATAGTTGTCGGTTCTCATTACTCGAGCTTCCTAGGTCGATTTATTCAGCCTTCCTAGGTCTAACCCAACCCTTTCGACCAATCGTCCTGTCTGGACGGTACAAAATCTTATCTAGGCCTAAGGATGGATAACGATTAACGTCAAACATACCGCAGTGTGTACTCATATTAGCACCAAGGGCTTTCACTACTCGGGCGAATGGACTAGGAACCGGCCTTACTCACGTTTGGCGCGGACTTCTCCACAGACACTGGGTTTGATTGCTTGGTATGGCAACCCACTTTCTAAGCCAAAACCTTTTTAAATGCACTCAGCATGCCGTTATTCTACCTGTTTAAATGTGTATAACCCTTACGTGATCACCATCTTTGTAAATAAACCATGACAAAATTTTCAAAACCAAAATCCTTGTAAAACTGTAAAGCATTTTCAAAGATGGCCAAAAGTAGCGCAAAATGAGTCAAAACTCTGTCCAAGTGTCTAGTCAAAAATCATTTTTTCTACTTCAAGTCAACACTCCTACAACCACACTACGATTGTCTAGGACAAACATTTCCAAACCAGTCATTTTTAAAACACACAGTGGCACACTCCCACTTCACAAATCGAGTCTTTTCGAGTAAGTGTGCTAGATTAGTCAATCGCGTTTTGATTCGTCGTCGGTCTCTTGCCTAGTTTCCAAGATGCCTGGAACTAGTCAAGCAAGTGTTCATCAACCCGAGCCAAATGGTAATGATCGAATCCTAGCTGCGCTCCTTCGTCTCCAAACGAGCCAAAACCAAGCATATGCTTGCCTCAATGCCATTGAGGGTCGAATCGTTGCCGTAGAAACTAGGCTGCCACCCGCAGACATTCCTGACGCTAGTGTGCACGACAACCTTCCATTCATCGTGTGCTACCAGAAGTCGATGCCCCACCAGTTCTTACTGGACCGGAAAAGCGACTCCAATACTTGGAGGAACAACTAATGTATCTCAAGAGAGATGACATCTATAGGGAGAACAGTCACAAATATGAAGCGGTAAATGCCCAGCTGCCCACCAATTTCAACATGACTAAAATCCCAAAGTTCAAGGGGCATGAGATCCCTTTGAACCACATCTGTGCTTTCAAGGATTATATGTCTATCAAAGGCATTAAACCAGAGATGTTCCTAAGGATCTTTCCTTCATCTCTTGACACCATTCCCAAACAATGGTTCTATTCTCTGGACCACAAGAAAATTATAATTTGGGATGATGCTGCAACTGAATTCACCAAACAATACGCAGACAAAGCTGAAATTCAAGTCAACATGCGTACTCTAGAAGTCCTAACTCAAAATGAGAAGGAAAGTTTCACCGACTTCCTAAGTAGGTGGACAAAGACTAGTACCCAATTAGTCGAACGTCCAGATGAGGCCACTCTTGTGGAAACATTCGTAGACAATCTAAAACCCATCTATGCAAACTGTCTAAGGTACTGGAATATAAAGTCTTTTAAATACTTAACTGTGCTAGGGAACAGAATTGAAAATGTCATCCGAAAGCGACTCTTGTCTAAAACGGTAGGTCGCGGGTATCAAGGCTCAACGATCGTTCTTACGGCTCCACTAACAAAACTGATAAGTCAACCTTGTTGAAGCAGCCAAAAAGAATAACCCTCAAAGGAAGTTCACCAACATCGGCGACACATACTCCAGTGCCTCAAAACCATTGACTCAACAAGGCAAACTCCAGCCTATTGGACCTACATCTGATCCAGAAAAGAAGAGTAAGTTTTGGGATGAGAATGCTTACTGTGATTATCATAGGGGCAAATTGCACGACACAGATAAATGTTTTAAATTGAAACATGTCATCCAAGATATGATTGAAGACGGTCGTCTACCCCTACCTCCTGGTAGCAAGCCCAACAACACTAAGAATCCTCTTGGAATTATGGTGATCACAAATGATGAATCCACCTTGGATTGCTCACACCTTATATCCCCATTTGAAGATGAAATTAAGATGCTCGAAAATGAGGAAATAAATTCCACCATTTCTCCTAACATCGATGAATTCATCGCATGGGCTAGAAATGTAAGTAGACATGTCTCATAGCTCGAAATCATCGTGACATCCCTACGCATTCCAGGTACCACACCCCAAGAAAGCGCAATAAGAGCTCCAATCCTATCCCAACAATCTACAATGCAAGAAGTGATCACAACATGTGACAACTTGGTTGAACGAGTCATCACTTTAGAAGCTGAAATCATCAGTTTAAAAGACCTCAATACCGTCAACGGAATATGGGCCAATAACGATGAAGATGAATACCTTACAGAACATTCTCAAACTCGAAGTAGGGAAGATCAAGATATAAGCTATCTCACTCGATCAGGACGTCCTTATCAAGGTATCCCTCAGAACAATCCTACTACTAATGGTCCAATTACTAATACCAGTGTCATCACCCCAAATGATGGTGAGGGTACATCTACTGACCATCTCCTGAAGCAACTACAAAAGACAAAGGCTGATCTTTCAGTCTGGCAATTAGTTGCAAGTTCGTTTCCCCATCGCCAAGCTCTACTCCAAGCATTGGCAAAACTAAATGTACTACACGACTCTACACCCGACAATGTCGTCAACTTGGTCTTCCGAGATTCAGTCAAGCTCAGCAACCCAGTTACCTTCTCAGACGAAGACTTACCTCCTTTCGGGGCTAGTCAGAACCTCGCTCTATACATCACGATCATGTGTCTAAAGGAAAATATACCCATGACTTTGGTAGATGATGGTTCCACAGTCAATGTCATACCACTGAAGACGACACGTAAATTGGGCATGAAAGAAACGGATTGGACCCCTACCAACCAAGGTGTTCGAACATACGACGGGACACCACGGAAGGTAGTGGGACTAGTCAACCTCACCATAGCCATTGGGACAGTCAACCTCACCTCACCATAGCCGGGTTGGGTTTTCTAGACGATAATCAACATTTTCACGAGTCACGCACACTCATTCATTTTTCATTTTCTTTTCTTAGGAAAATTATCTCATTTCCATTTTTTCTAAACTTATATATTTCGTTTCTTTTCTTTTTTTAGGGGGTAACCCTCCCCATTGTCGGTCATATTTTTACATTTCTGTACATTTTTTTGGGTTTTATACATGCATTCTTTTCGCACTAGTTTAGGCTACATGTAAAATGGTTGAGTAGATTACTTGCTACATGTAATTTATGTGAGTTCTATTCCGACGACATGACGGCATAAACCGTCAGCTACCAAACATGTCTTTAAACTAACCTACAGGAACAGAAGAAATCCAACAACAAAGGCTCTCGGGCCGTCGTAACACAAAAAGGAGTATACGCAAAACTGGGGGCTCTCGCCCTAAAGCCAAATCCAAGACTGGGGGCTCTCGCCCTAAAACAGATCCAGATATACAGCAAATCCAAAAACAAAGTTCAAATATCCAAAGTCTACAAACAAAACAAGACAACTAATCCTCATTACCAGTACGCCCAGCTAGAATCTCCAGGGCAACGATCTCAGCATCGCGGGCCTCCAACTCCCTCAGCAAGCGGGCTATCTTCTCTCGAGACTCTGTTGTCTCCGCCCGAGACTCTACCAGCTCACGCTCCAAGGCTCTCTGCGAAAGAAATGCCTCATTTCAGTCAACCACTTCATTTCAAAAAACACAAAAATGTAGCAAAATGAAAAGCAAATGATAGGTTCGTACCTGTCGGTCCTGGCCACCCACGAGTGCCTAAACGGCTGTAGCCCGCAACTGGTTGGCCACCCTCCATAGCTTGACGTGCCAAGACGGAGCCACCTACATTCAAATACAAATGAAGGTTAAAAAAATGCATTCCTATGCGACAAAGACGGTTATGGATTGGAAACTCACCCTCCTCACGAGGTGCTCCCACTCCTCCAAGCCCGCATCAGTCACCACTGCGCTGAACTCACGAAGCTATGAAATCATCGTGGAACCAGCTGCATCCGTGTACTCAAACACCTCGGGGTAAGCTGGGCGCTCGACGCCCGCCACCTCAATCTCCCACGAAGATCAAATGGTTCATCAACAAGTGATTTATCATTTGTCAAAGTTCAAATATAACAAGAAGCAAGCAATGCTTACCACGATCGGCCAGTACGCCAATCTCCGACGAAAAAACCCTAGGTAATCCTCGTCGCGAAGGAGAAGGGCGTCCCCACTAGCACCAGCTAGGTCAGCCCGGATCTCAGCATTAGAGGGCTTCCTAAACATCAACCCCGGAGGATCGATGAGGACCGTGAAAGCATCACGAGAGAACTGCCGAGTCAAACGCTCGCCCAAGTACCACACAGGTCCCATGAGCGTCCTCAGCAGCAACCGACTCGAGCTCCTAGGATGTAAGACCTCAACTACGAAGGCTAGTGCGTACGGGTAGTCAACCCAAGGCCTCGGAACCCACTAAGACAAAGAAAGAAACGGGTCATTCTTATAATCCAGTTCCAGACAATGATAGGACAGAAGGACCATTCCTTGTGATCTTTCTCCAAAATAAAAGACAGAAAAGAAAACATTTAGAGGTACTTACGTGCTGTAGCTGCAGGGCATTCACGCCCCTTCTACAGAAATCATAAGAAGAACACTGGCTCTTCTTACGACACACTACCTAGTCCCTCACAACTAGGTACGCCCTCGGCTCAGGCTCCGTCGTCTTGGGCGCAAAACCCGGAAAGTAGGAGTACACCAACGCCAGCAAGAAAGGTAATAATATTATCAACATCAAATATTGATCTTTCAATCAAA
>JAIUZE010017344.1:0-44457 GCA_022085475.1 Heliosperma pusillum | reverse complement strand
ACAAGACAAAATAGTGCTCAATCCGACTCATTTGTAAAAACCGACTCAAAGTGGGAACATACCAAAAAGCGTCACCAAACATGTGATACAAGCGAATGAGAATATCATATATCCAAAACATGAATCAATACATGATACATAAGCATTAGACCAAGTTTAAGAAGCATAATAAATTGGAAACATAGATACCTCTCCAAAACAACAAGTTTGGAAACTAACTAAAACAAGGGTTCACTTCAAACGGTCATATCTAGAGTTCTAGACATGCTATTACAGAAATTACAAGTTGAGATGATAGCTTATCCTCTTACGGTTCCAAGGAATGGTCACAAGCCCAAAACAAGCAAGTAACGAAGGAGATATGATCATTCTACCAAAAAGGGTCAGTGCAGTGAAACTGCGCAAGTCACGACCGTGAAATGACATCTCACGACCGTGAGATGTGTGACCAAATCACCCGAGAACCTTCAACATACACTCAATCCTTTTATTTCCAAATCTCATAATTCATTTCTAATAACTATCAACAATCCATATTCATCATCAACAATCATCAAATAACAACAATCATCATCCATAACATGATTCCTAAACTTACTAATCGTATTCTAATACGATTTCTAGCATATAAGCATGTAAAACACGTAAATGATATCGAGTAACCCCTCACCGTTACCTTTACGCGTCTTTAAACGGTTACTAAGCTTTCCTAGTCTCCACCTACAAACAATTAGATAATAAAAGAGGAATATCATCCACCTTGAGAAAGACGGATAATTTAAAAAGCGAGAAAGACGGTAATTTTATTACCAATACGGATAGAGGAAGCTAAGAGGGGAAGAATAAGACGAACTTACGTGAATTTCAATAAGAAACGAAGGAGATACGGTGATTCAAAGATCGAAAATAAAGAGGGAGGCAAGGTTTTGATTGCTTAAGGAAGAAGAAATGTATTTGTGATTGTGTAGAATGAATATTAGGTTAAGGAGTATGAGGGAGTATAAGTAAAGGGTGAGTCGGAAAAGTCAACGAAAGTCAAAGGCGAATCAAAAGTCAAGAAAAGTCAAAGACGACTTAAAATTCAAGAAAAGTCAAAGACGACTTAAAAGTCAAGAAAAGTCAAAGACGACTTAAAAGTCAAGAAAAGTCAAAGACGACTTAAAAGTCAAGAAAAGTCAAAGACTACTTAAAACGGGATTCTCATGGAATCTCGCGGAAATTCCAAATACGAACTCGGAAATTCTAAATTCGACTCGGAACATAAAATTCTAAATTAAAATTTAAATTTGCTGAAAGGTTTCCGTAAAATATTTTCACTAGAAAAATAGGGTACATTTCCGGGTGTTACAATCACCCCTCCTTTTAAAAAGTTTCGTTCTCGAAACTTGCGAATAGAAAACTAAAGTATCAAGGATAAGAATCAGTTTTCAAAATTAATACGAAAACTTTTATAAGGGAAAATATTTATGAAACGAGGTTCATCTCAAAAAACGTTTTAAGGAAATTTTTCATAAGAGCGAAACTCTATTTACGGATCACAAGAATGCTCGTCGCGAACGAGAACTCTAATTATCCAAATCAAAGCAATGTCGAAATAGTGAAATCGAAATTCAAATCAACGTTAGTAAGTGCAGGACTAGTTATCAGACGTCTCCAATAACAAGTGCAAACATCCAACCAAACGCAAAATCCAAATATAAAAGCAAAAGAAATCTATTTTCTCCAAAAAGAGAGTACACAATCCATCTTTAGATTCCTTTGAAAAGTTAAATTAGAAATACGATATGGAAATTTGAAAGTTTACCAAAGATAAAATCAAATAACAAGACATTACACGTACATAGAGCGACTCGAACTTCAAGTTCACAAATCACGCTAACAAAATATATACAAAACACACAAAAACAAAACAAATCGAACTCTTAGGGATATGAAGAATCACGATGAAGTCGGCACGAAGATCTTGCAACAGGAGTTAAGGCATGGGTCTCTCAATGTTTGCTCCAACATAGGGACCATCACATTTGCCATTGATCACATATGAAATACAAGACCAAGTGAAGCAAAATGAGTTCAAAACAAGGCATGCTAAGCAATTCAGAACAGTCTCAATACTTTCAGAATTGGGTCAACTTCAATAACCCATATCTTGAGTTCTACATGGTGGAAATTTGAGTTCTTTATATTTTTGGATTCTTGAAAGAGTCCTCTTTCATATGGGATTTGAATCATCAAGTTTCATCGAGTATATTTTGCACAGCAAACCTTCAAAGACTGGCATACATGGTGCATCTAGTTTTCTGACAAAATGACCTGTCAACACTCAAGGCTGTATAACTCAACATTGGCTGGATAGTTTTGGTTGATTCCTTTTGGATATGAAAGCTAACTTCATTAGCTTTCATTTGAGTCATCATGAGAATTTTTAATCGACCATATGAAGGAGATATGATTTTTTGAAGTTCATGCTGATGTACAGGAAAACTGCAGGATATTCAGAATTGACCTGTTGTCACTCAAAGGCTTATAATTGAAGTTCTAGGAACTGTTTTTGCATGATTCCAACTGGAGGAGGAAGCTAACTCATTGAGCTTCAATTTGGCTACTCATAAGACTCCTAATTCTATCTGTGCTGGAAACTACAAGCTCTGCAAGATGCCCCTGAATGCTGAACTATTACAGCACATGCTATCAATGACCTGTCTGTACTCAATCCTCAATATCTAAAGTTCCAGATATAATTTGGGTCTGATTCTTTGTGACATGAAAGCTAACATCTATATCTTTCCAATGAGCTATCATGGGTCTTCAAATTCATCCTGAGCAGGGAGTTATGAGTGTTACAAAATACAATCAGAAGGGTCCATGTCATATCTCACCCGGTTCAGGTCCAACATCAAAGAGCTTCATCCAAGACAACCCCTAATGTGAATTAAGTTATTTCAAGGCCTAATACTCTTACCTTATGGTCTTAGGAAAACAAAAGTCTAGGAGAGTTTTTGCTAATTCACAATAAAAAGGCAGGTTTAGCTAAGTCCAAACAAATGGGTCCAGGTGGAACCAATTCTGCACAACCATGAACCAAGGCTGGTTTGAAAGCTATTTTTGGCTAGGCAAGAGAATGGCACGACTTGAAAGGCATCTTAACATTGTGTACTTGAGGATGGTAGCTGCCAAGCTCAAGCTCCAAGGTCTTACACATCTTAATTGACCTTCTACAAGAAGACAAAGAGGAGCAGCCTGTTTTTATGCTTTATGCTTTATGCTTTTGTCCTTAGTTTGTTTTTTCTGATTTGTGTAAGGCCAAGGCCACGACTTTCTTGTACATTAGATGATGCATTTGAGACCCTTAGATGTGTATCTCTTGGCCTATATAAGCCTTGCTTTGTAACCTAATGAAATCAGATTTGATGAATGAATGAAAAATTGAAACCTTTGTTTCCAATTTCTAAACTCATGGCTATGTGCTTGAGTCCCTTCTTTGCTTAGTGCTAGAAGAGTGTTGTTTGAGTCTTTGCTGAGTTGCTGGAGTCATTCATCACAACCTCTATCCATTGGCTTTGTGCTTTGGAAGAGTACTATCTTGTTCTTACTTCATTTTCTTACAAATTCAGAAACTTTCAACACAACAACAAGTCCAATTCAAGTCCTTTGTGTCTTCATTTGTGTGTGTGTCTTACAAGCATTAAAACCCACATAAATCTATACTTTTCTGAGTGTTTTCAGTGCAATTGGTTATCAGAGCTAGGATTAACATAAGTTCCATCTTATGTTAGTCTTGTGTTGCTTTTATTAAACTATACAACCTGTTTTTCTAAGTTGATGCAATTCTGAAATTTTAATGGCTAAACCAGTAGCCAAGGGTGTTATCCCTTACATTCCATGTCCAAGAATGGTGCCTAGTTATGTTGACTCTATTCCCAAGTCCTTGGAAGATGCCAAGAAGAAGTTAGAGGCATTAACAAGAGCATCTAAGGTTGAAAAGGGCAGCAAAGTTGCAGCAGCTATACATGGAGTTCAGAATCATGCTAAACCATCACACTTACTTCAAAATGAACTCAAACAGATGCCTGGATGTTGGGACTCATATCCTGCCCGTGAAGGCATAGGTAAAGCCTCATTACTTCCTATCTTTAATGGTGAAAACAGTAGAGCATTTGTGTCTTGGTTGTATGATGTTGAATGCTACTTTGAGCACAAGTGTTATTCTGAAAAAAGGAAGCTTGAACTTGTTGTGTCTTGTTTAAAGGATTTTGCTTTGTTATGGTATAATACCCTTAGAATTTCAAGGAGGAATGAAGGAAAGGGTATGATTAGGTCATGGCATAAACTTGAAAGGAACATGAGACTAAGGTTTCTACCTTGTTCTACCATGGATAGTTTGTGGACTGAATTTAAGACTCTTAAGCAAAATTCCTTGAGTGTTCATGAGTATGCTAAGTTGTTTGAAGAGTTAAGCTTTGTTTGTGATATGAATGATGAGGTTGTGCAAAAGGGAGTCAAATTTTACCATGGATTGAAATCTGAAATTGCAAAGAGAATTGATTTAGAAGTGTTGTATCCCTATGATGATTTGCTTGAGTTAGCTTTATATGTTGAGAAGAGCTTAGTAAGGCCTACAAATCATGAGGTCTTAGCTAAAGGGGACAGTTTAGAGGCCATAAAAACAGTAGGGAAAGAGAAGGATTTAGGCGAGATGGTTGTTGTTCCATTCTTGGATGTTTCTTCTCCTAAGTCTAGGTGCCTTGAACCAAAGGTCGTGAGTACATGTGTTGAAATGAATAGCTCAAGTAAAGCTGTCTTTGAGAGTCCATGTTTTGAAACTAAGACCCTATTTAACTCAACCTATAAGCCTACTATTGAGAGGAGGATAGTTAACAGTAGGGTGGATAAGGACTTGGTATTCAAAAACAGTTTAGCATGTGTGCAGGCTGTTTTGGATGTAAATGGTGAAGATCAAGTTCTTAAGAAGCCTTGTATTGATGCTATGGTGGAGGACAATGTGTGTGTTAAACCTGAAATTCTAACAAATTTTGTTGTAAGTGTATGTGATATCCTTACACCCCCAAAGGAAGAGGAATTAGCCCACACACAATCTACACAAGTCCTTGTTGAAGAGAAAAGGCAAAAGGCTGAAATTAGTGTTCGTCCAAGCATTTACTTGAGTCCCTTAGAGCTGTCCATAAACAAGAAGTTGCAGCAACCTCTAAGCCTTAAGATGGATGATTCCTTAAGCTCCTTTAAAGAAAAGATGTGTTGGAATTCTAGTAAGAACAAAGCAAGAGGAGAAATTCAGCCATATGAGTTGCTTGTGCTTGGTGATGAGAGTATAGAGTGCACACAAGGATCTCTCAAGCCTGAACTATGTATCCTTCTAGTGCCTAGGCACTTTGTTTTATTATTTGATCCCGGAGGAGAACAAGTGAGGCTAAGATTATTGGAGAGCTTACTGCATGTATGTAAGGGAATCTGAAAATTTTGTTTTCACTACAAAATTTGAGGACAAATTTTTTTCAAGAAAGGGTGGTTGCAACAGGAGTTAAGGCATGGGTCTCTCAATGTTTGCTCCAACATAGGGACCATCACATTTGCCATTGATCACATATGAAATACAAGACCAAGTGAAGCAAAATGAGTTCAAAACAAGGCATGCTAAGCAATTCAGAACAGTCTCAATACTTTCAGAATTGGGTCAACTTCAATAACCCATATCTTGAGTTCTACATGGTGGAAATTTGAGTTCTTTATATTTTTGGATTCTTGAAAGAGTCCTCTTTCATATGGGATTTGAATCATCAAGTTTCATCGAGTAGATTTTGCACAGCAAACCTTCAAAGACTGGCATACATGGTGCATCTCGTTTTCTGACAAAATGACCTGTCAACACTCAAGGCTGTATAACTCAACATTGGCTGGATAGTTTTGGTTGATTCCTTTTGGATATGAAAGCTAACTTCATTAGCTTTCATTTGAGTCATCATGAGAATTTTTAATCGACCATATGAAGGAGATATGATTTTTTGAAGTTCATGCTGATGTACAGGAAAACTGCAGGATATTCAGAATTGACCTGTTGTCACTCAAAGGCTTATAATTGAAGTTCTAGGAACTGTTTTTGCATGATTCCAACTGGAGGAGGAAGCTAACTCATTGAGCTTCAATTTGGCTACTCATGAGACTCCTAATTCTATCTGTGCTGGAAACTACAGGCTCTGCAAGATGCCCCTGAATGCTGAACTATTACAGCACATGCTATCAATGACCTGTCTGTACTCAATCCTCAATATCTAAAGTTCCAGATATAATTTGGGTCTGATTCTTTGTGACATGAAAGCTAACATCTATATATTTCCAATGAGCTATCATGGGTCTTCAAATTCATCCTGAGCAGGGAGTTATGAGTGTTACAAAATACAATCAGAAGGGTCCATGTCATATCTCACCCAGTTCAGGTCCAACATCAAAGAGCTTCATCCAAGACAACCCCTAATGTGAATTAAGTTATTCCAAGGCCTAATACTCTTACCTTATGGTCTTAGGAAAACAAAAGTCTAGGAGAGTTTTTGCTAATTCACAATAAAAAGGCAGGTTTAGCTAAGTCCAAACAAATGGGTCCAGGTGGAACCAATTCTGCACAACCATGAACCAAGGCTGTTTTGAAAGCTATTTTTGGCTAGGCAAGAGAATGGCACGACTTGAAAGGCATCTTAACATTGTGTACTTGAGGATGGTAGCTGCCAAGCTCAAGCTCCAAGGTCTTACACATCTTAATTGACCTTCTACAAGAAGACAAAGAGGAGCAGCCTGTTTTTATGCTTTATGCTTTATGCTTTTGTCCTTAGTTTGTTTTTTTCTGATTTGTGTAAGGCCAAGGCCACGACTTTCTTGTACATTAGATGATGCATTTGAGACCCTTAGATGTGTATCTCTTGGCCTATATAAGCCTTGCTTTGTAACCTAATGAAATCAGATTTGATGAATGAATGAAAAATTGAAACCTTTGTTTCCAATTTCTAAACTCATGGCTATGTGCTTGAGTCCCTTCTTTGCTTAGTGCTAGAAGAGTGTTGTTTGAGTCTTTGCTGAGTTGCTGGAGTCATTCATCACAACCTCTATCCATTGGCTTTGTGCTTTGGAAGAGTACTATCTTGTTCTTACTTCATTTTCTTACAAATTCAGAAACTTTCAACACAACAACAAGTCCAATTCAAGTCCTTTGTGTCTTCATTTGTGTGTGTGTCTTACAATCAATAAAACCTACATAAATCTCTACTTTCCTGAGTGTTTTCAGTGCACTATATAATTCACATGCTTGTATGTTTTATATTTCCGCATTCGCGAGGGTTGTCACACTAAATATGGTTTCTAGCATAGATAAAATGTAAAACACGTAAATGATATCGAGTAACCTTTCACCGTTACCTTTAAGCGTCTTCACTAATCGTCAAGCTCCTCTTCAATTAGAAAATAGTCTTTGTCGGGATCTTGGAGGTCACCACCTACAAATAGATCATAAAAGATGAATAAAATTCATCTTGAGAAAGACGGAAAGTTTGAAAAGCAAGAAAGACGATACTTTTAATATGAATACGGATAGAGGAAGGTAAGAGGGGAAGAATGAGACGAACTTACGTGAATTCCAACAAGAAACGAAGGAGATACGGTGATTCAAAGATGGATCAAAATTGGAGGCAAGGGTTTTGATTTTTGCTTAAGGAAGAAGTAAGGGTTTTGAGTTGAATGAATGAAATAGGTTAAAGGAGTGAGTGGAATATGAAGGAAAAAGTCAAGGAAAGTCAAACACGCCTTAAGACGGGATTCTCATGAAATCTCGCGGAAATTCCAAATACGAACTCGGAAATTCTAAATTCGACTCGGAATAATAAATTCTAAATTAAAACTTAAATTTGCTGAAAGGTATCCGTAAAATATTTTCATTATAAAAATAGGGTACATTTCTGGGTGTTACATGCACTAGACGGTTAAGGGACAACATGTATAAGTTTGTCAAGAGGAAGAAGGAGCCGGAGCATATGAGAGGTATTTAATTTTTTTTGTTATTTGTATATAGTTATAATTTAATACATTTTATCATATTTTATAATACTTATTTAACTTATAGGTGGTGCATATGAAGATATGCTTAAATATCGTGAAACTCCGGAGTTTCAGGCTAGGTCGGCCCAACCATCCAAAATTAAAAAAGGAGGCAAGAAAGATGGAGTGGCTGAGCCGTCACATCACGCAGGATCTCGATCTTTCTTGGACCTAGTTTTGGGTGTAAGTTATAATTTCCACTTTTTCGTCTATTTGAAAATTATAACTTAAATTCTTTTTATTATTAAAATCTTCTTATACAAGTCTTTAATTTCTTCTTTTAGAAGGGTAAGAAGAAAAAAGCCAACACGCCCACGGCTTGGGAGCTCTTCCTTGACACCCATTCCCGACTCCAAGACAATAGTAGATATTGGATAAAGCCAAAAGATAAGGAATTATATGTAAGTTTCAAACCATTTTTGTATTTTTACAATAAGTTCATTGTTTTGAATGTTTAACAAATTTTGTAGCTATTTTTAATAACAATGTTTATATTTTGTAGGAAGCATTTTCCGCCGAGAAAGTTAGGCATCCCGGAAAATCCGATAACGAGATTTGGTTCGACTTGGTTAAGGGTTTCAAGAAGGGGAATGTGTACGGAATTGGCTCGGCTAAGGACGTATTTTATGAAACTCCAAGGGGAAGAATGCCTTCAAGCTCAAAACAAACCTACGAGCCGGGAGTTGTAGGAAAACTCCAAGCCCAACTTGACGAGGAAAGAAGAAAAATCGCCGAAAGGAATGAGGAACTCCGGATAATGAAAGACAAGTTTAAGGCTTGGGAAACCATGTTCGACAACTGCAACCAAGGTCCGCCTCCCTTTCGGCAAGATTATGATGAAGGCAATGGAGGTGGTGATATGCAAGCCGAAGCCAATATGACCCTTGGCTTTTGATATTAGTTTAGAAACTTGTTAATTGTGGTTGTTTGAACTTGGTTTTGTTAACCTTTAAGTAGATTTGTAAACTTGATACAATTTTCTTGATATATATGAGGATGTTCGTTTCTTATCGTGTTGTTGTAAATGTGTGAAATTGTGGTTGTTTTCTATTCTACTTGCAGGTATGGAATGGTAATGAAATGGCAGGATGAAAACAGAACTTTTCGTGCTATAAAACAGGTGTTTTGGCGACTGAAATGTTCATTTGGCGACTATTTTCAGTCGCCAAACCCCCTGTATTTTTACAAATTAAAATGACTTTGGCGACTGAAATCAGTCGCCAAATTGGCGACTGAAGGCGAATGATTTCAGTCGCCAATTTGGGGACTACATCACCTTTCAGTCGCCAATTTGGGCGACTGATTTCAGTCGCCATATTGCCAATTTGGCGACGCTTTTTTCATGCGCCAAATTTGGCGACCGAAATTAGTCGCCCGAATTTTTTTTGGCGACTAATGACTGCGACTGGGTCTTGGCGACTGATTTCAGTCGCCAAATTCATTTTAGCGACGTAAATTAGTCGCCAATATCGGTCGCCTGAATGTTGTTTTCTTGTAGTGATATACTAGTGTAGTATTTTGTAGGATTTAAAAGGGGTTGTCTTGGGTGCAACTAATTGGAGTGTTCCTATATTTGGAACTAGGAGATTCATCCCAAATATTTTTAAGCTCAAGAACAAGATTAGGAAGGTGTCCTAATCTTGTGCCCATTTTTGTTCCAATATATCAATGGAAGGAAAATGTTTTCTTCTTATTTTGTATTGTTTTGTTATGCATGCATAAGATCTACTTAGTTTAGAGTAAACTAAATGTAATATGATATTAGAAATGTCTAATATTGTTTTTAAGAAACTTACAAGCGGTATCAAGAGCCTTGGTTGTTGCATGCATAATCAATTTTTTAGTTTTTTCGAGTTATGGTAACTTAAAGAAAACTAGTAATTTGTGTTTTATAAGATAAAATCACAATGTTATTTGTATGTCAATATATTCTGGTCCTAATATGATTTTAGGTCGTTTTGATGATTTATGGAAATTTATATTGCTCAAAAATGATTTTTAGTGTTTTTATTACATTTTAATGAGTAAAATGATGTTTAAAATACTAAAAAAAGTTAGACTTATCTTCTGACCTTGAAATTTTTACACAATAGCACACATGCATTTTACCTACTTCATGTAAAATTTCGTGTGAAGTGGACTCATTTCGTATGATTTATGATTTTTATATGATAAAATGAAATAAATAAAGGTCAAATGGTTAAAATTACTTCCGCTTTGAATATGACCATGAAATTTTATTATGTTGTCACATGCATGTTTTCCTGTTAGACTGAAAAATTTGAGACTAATATGATTTGTCTAGCATGATTTATGAATTTTTAATGTAAAAATGGCATAAATAGTTACTTATTTAGCAAATAAAGCTAAAATAATTTCATGTAAAGAGAAAATTGTTCCTGGTTTCATAAATGTCCTATATTTCATATCTAAAGTTGAAAATTTAATATGATTAATTTTTCCATGCTTTATGTATTTTATTTGATAAAACAGATAAAGCGCAACCATTTTTCTCAAAAACCGATTCGAAAATTTTAAACTATGATTTTTGACATTATGAATGTCATGGAAATGTTCCAGAATGTACAAAAACTTAAAATTCAAATTTTGAAATTATTGTAATTAAATTTGGATTTATTTGATTAAAATATGATTTTAAAGTCTAATTATGAGCAATTTAAAAACAACAAGTTGAATTATTGTCAAAAAATTGAGTGATGACTAATTTTTGAGGCCTAAATCAGTTGGGATAATTAACGTGGAGTTAAATATGATTTAAGTATTGTTTGGTGATTTTAAAATATTATTATCACGCATTTCCGTAAAACCGGGTTATATTCGATATAAACCGTTAATTAGAGCGATTTGGCATTTAACATGAGCATGTTTTACACATATTATAATGCTGCATTTTTATTTATGAATTTCATATTTTTAATTTATGAATGTCATATTTTGGTTTATGTAATTTGGAATTATGTAATTTTATCTTAGTATGGCCTTAGTTTTAATCGATATTGCCCGAAATGTAAGGGAATATTGATTCGGTTGTAATTTAATGTGATCTCTTATCACTTTTATTGTATTATTTATTTTACAAATGTATAATAGGAAATAATTGTAATTATATTATATAATTTGTAATTATTTGTAATTCCGAAGTTTCCCAAAGACGGTGCCATTCGGAAAGGAGTTTCGAGAGAGAGAGACGGTGACCTTGGGAAGTGTGCTTAAGAAGTTCAAGGGGCCAAAGGAGTTGGTTTCCGAATTTGTAATAGAATATATGATTTTCTATTCTAGAAAAGGCCATACTAGGAGTTTTATTTTTATGCTTGCATTTTTATTTAATATGTTTGCATGCATTGCCAAATCGTCATAACATGACATGCATATTTTATCGACTATTCGACCGTGTCAAATTAAACTTATCGTTAATTCATCGAATTAGTTCACTTAAACGAGATAGATGATAAATTGACATGACCTCTCATAATAAATAATTGAGATCAAGCCTTACCAAATGTAGAACCCATGAATCCCAATTTCGCAAGGAAGTAGGATCGGCTCACCGGGGTGCTAAACTTGTTACGTTGGGTAAGTGGGGTAATAAATGTTATTATTTCGAAATTTGGATTGAGCTCAACGGAAGTATTCGCGACCGTAGCCGCATGTGTTCCGGGCTTAAGATAAATATTAAAGTAATATTATCGACCGAGAGTTCTAATGTAGAATCGATTAAAGAGTTAATCCACCGAATTATGTTAATGAGGGATGAATCGGCTCACCGTGCCCAAGTTGATATGAATTTGGATCTCGGAATAATTTATAATAGTTGGGTAGAGGTCACTATTTAAATGTTAAAACTTGTTTAAAATGTTTACAAGTATTTAAAATGATAAATGTTGACATTTCCTTTATGTCTAAAAATTTGTAGTTATTATTGTTTAATTCGCAATGGCAAATACTAATTCGTCCACCACCACCTATGCTCCAAATCTCACAAATGCCTCATGGCTTCGATCCTTCATGGATCGATGCAAGTTAGAAAAGAATGGCGCTAATTTTACCGATTGGGATATGCAACACCATTTGGCCGCGGAGGGTGACTACAAGTTTTGTTATCTTACCAAAGCCTCTCCCGAAACACCTAATGAAAGATCAACCGCTGCCGCAAGGCAAGCCTATGAGGCTTACCACAAAGAGTCCGCCGCGATCAAAAACATTTTGATCTTCTCGATGGAGGCCGATCTTCAAGGGAGTGCCATAAGATGAGCACGGCCTATGAGATCTATGCCAAGCTTGTGACCATGTTTTTCACAAGCTCCTATGATCTTACAATATGAGACGGCTTCCACATTATTCAACATGAACCTAAAAGAGGACCAAAAGTTAGCCCTCATGTACTCAAATTGATTGAGCATGTTGAGACTCTTAAATTGCAAGGGGTGACCATTCCCGAACAACTCGTTATCGACCGAGTCTAACATTCCTTGGGGAAAATCAAAGCATATGTGCGGTTTAGGGTAAACTAAAATATGCATAACATGAAAACCTCTCTTCATAAATTGCACAAGATGCTCGTGCAAGCCGAGAGAGACATGGGCTAAATGTTAGCACATCCAAGGATGTTTTCCATATTAATAAAAGGAGCAAGGGGAAGTTCAAGAAAGGTGATAGTAAAGGGAAAAATCCCTCAACCTTCAAAGGCAAGGGAAAAGCTATTGAGAATAGCTCACCCAAACCTAAGAAAGGTGCCTCAAATCGCATTGGAAGGGGAATTGCACTAAATATCTAGGAGATATCAAAACTGAAAAGATGTTTCAGTTGGTAATTTATCCCTATCGTTTATGTTATGATCTCAACTTTGGTATATAGATACGAGTTGTGATTCTTACCCTATTTAATTGTAATTAGGGCATCCTAGCAAGGATAAAGGCTAGAACAAGCAAGCCTAAGAAAGCTCTTCAAGGGAAGCTAAGGTAGCTACCCATGATTGAAGACACCTATGAAAGCTTGGTCTCATTTTGAATTGTCAAAATTTTGGGATGTATTTTGAGACATTGGTTTAGAACTTTTATAATTTCCTTGTTTTGACATGGAAATTTGTTCAATTCCTTTTATTGACATTGGTTGTAATTGGATTTAGTGACTTGGTTTTCAACTCAAGTCACTCGGTTTGTTGAAACTTTTAGTTCTATAAACTTGTCATCATACTCTACTTGCTAATAACATAAATTGTATCGACTCAAATTGATCATATTAGTATCATGATGATTGGATCATTATAATAGAAGACTAAGAATTCGATTCTCACTTTGAAAGATCAATTGCTAAGTCAAAATTGCGTTATTGAACTCAAAGTAGAGAGTCTACCAAACCAATTGGCCACACCACTTATAAAGATGGTAATTGACATGAATATGAGTACACCTCTTTAGCTTATAGAACTAGTCTATATTGAAGCTAAGATTCGATGTCTTTACAAAGAAGTCTTTAGTAGATCACTTAAGGTCATGTTGTGATACTTCTACCTCCCTCACAAGTATGAGTACAAAATTTTTTGTGGCTGATAAGGCTATCTTTGAAGAAAATAGTTGTATTTTTCTAAAGATAGAGTGGGAGAAAATAAGCCACAACGAAAACCTAGTTAGGAGCTAGTGAGGAAACCAAAAGAAAATGTTCTTCGGTTAGACTCAAGACTAGTGAGGAGACCAAAAGAAAGCGTTCTTAGGTGAATCCTTAGACTAGTGACGAGACCAAACGAAATTGTTCTTGATATAATAAGATTATGATCTATAAAGTGTAAGTACCTAGAAATTTTAAATTTCGATTTTCTAAAAGAGACTTATGAAACTAAATGGAATCGATGCAAAGGAATGATGTTTTTGGAGTTGTCCAAAAATCATTCTATAAACATGAAGATGTTTTAATTGGAATTGTCCAATTATAGATTCATGGATAGACATGTGGATGTCTTCAGAAGCTAAGTTAATGCGTAACTATGCTTAGATCCAAATCATCAGTGAAATACCTCATAGTAGGTGTGTACAAGATAGACAACCAGAACCACATGTCCAAATAGGGATTTGGAAAGGGATGTGTACATGACACAAGCCGAAGGTATCTACCTAGAGGTTATGATGATCTTTTCTATTATGAGATATAAGAAGAGTTTTACTCGAATTGTCGAAAAGTCATGTATAGTCATGAAATTCAGTGGGAGTTAAAGTCATGTGTAGACATGAAGTTAAGTAGGAGTTAAAGTTATCATGTAAAGACATGAAGTTCAGTGGGAGAAATTGTTTTGCACGTGAATGACGTATCACTCGTTGTGAGTAACGTATTCGTGTTACCTT
This sequence comes from Heliosperma pusillum, assembly GCA_022085475.1. Lineage (NCBI taxonomy): Eukaryota > Viridiplantae > Streptophyta > Magnoliopsida > Caryophyllales > Caryophyllaceae > Heliosperma > Heliosperma pusillum. Next base: position 30,004 of record JAIUZE010017344.1, on the reverse strand, counting down.
TTTGAAAGGAATGGTTGGATTTTAATGTTGGATGAAAGAGGGCAACATGTATACTAAAATCAAAATCTATTATGGAATAGAAGATTTTAGCTTGGCATTCAAAAGGTATCTTATATCGATAAGATCCTTAATCTATTCAACAAGTTAAATAGGTTATTTATGTTTATAAAAGTGGGATCACTATGAAAGGGTCATAGTCATCCACTGAACCTAAGAATTGTTGATCACATGAGACCGATCATGTATGCCATTGCATGCACATACCTAAATGAATTGTATGCTGGGAGCATGACAAGCCTAAAACAAAACAATCCACATGAGAGTCATTGGATATCCTACGAGAACATCCGTAGAGTTCTCGAGGAAAACTAGGGATACACTCTTATGTTTGGTAGAGAAAATTTGGATATATGGTAAAAGTTACACAACCCAAATTCCCAAACTTATAAAAGGACTTATCGAAATCCTAGGCGTACTTTTGTTATAAAAGAAGCGAATATCTAAAAGGATGATTGAAGAGTCAATCATTATAAATTCTACAAATAGAGACCTAGTACATTATGATGAGGATAAGGTGGTTTAAAATGAACTAATGGTAGATCCTTTCACCTAAATACCTATCAGTTATCATTATAACGAGTGGGAGCATCTTTCAAGTTAAAGAGCCCAGCACTAGATAGAGATCTAAACATGTACATAGATGAATTCATGTTATTAAGAATAACATTGGATGGAAGGAAAAGCAATTAACAAGGTTGGAATAAATGAATATATGGTATATTCGCTGCCCAAGCCTTTATTGCATTTAATAAGATCGTCATGAATTGTCATGGACGAAATAAACTTTAGATTATATGATATGAAGCAATAACATTGTGTTGATTGTTCATATATGATAATCACATTTATCGTTTGAGTTTCTAAAATCGTCTTGTGCTTTGTTATATCCAAATAGGTTGTAGAGACAATTTTGAACCCCATTAAAGTGGACTGTATTAACATTGCATTAACCCATAGTCACTTATATGAGGTGACATCTCGAAGTGACTAGATTGTGGTGCGATTGATGGCAAGTTCAACTGTCATAGGGTCATAAGGGATGACCAGTCGATCACATAGGCAGACTGTATGAGACACTCTGTCTGGAAATGACCGCTTATTGAGTTCTGACAACTCATATAGCGTGGTCGTGGCAAGAGCTACTAGTATTCTTTCTGTGTCAATTCTTTGACTAAAGACTGTTCGCCTAAGGTGGCACAGTTTCAGAATGACTTTGATTTATGCTATAGGACCTTCGTAACTGGGGTCAAATAAGCATCTTTTGGGTCATGATGAGCTGTGGCTATTCGAAGGGAATAGTGCGATAGGAATTGTCCACCCCTTGTCAGGGTTGTTTTAAATCTCAAGGCCACTCAAGGAGGAGTAAGCTTAAAATGCGTGGCCACGCTCGGAAGGTATCTATCGTAGATAATTACGGTCAGACAGTTACTCTCCAGATCGAGGAAACCACTCTTGATATGATCAAATGCAAGTACGACCTGCAAGACACCTTGCATTGAGTGGGAGATTGTAATAGGACAAGAGAATTGGTGACGCACACTTGTCTCGGACAAGTGGGAGATTGTTGGAGTAAATGTCCTCAACAATAGTGCGATCACATAATTAAATCTCAATAATAAGAACACAAAAGGGATGATGAATATTATAGTCAACTGGTCAACATAAATCGGTAACGATTGGCTCAATTGAGTTTGACGTTACTGTCGTATGACGGTGGTGATCAGTTGATCCCTTGAGGTCACACCTAAAGGACAATCCCCTAATCATGTACATTAATTAATTGTATAGCGATACAGATTAATTAATCTCTTAATTTGAACAATTCTAAAGTGAGAATTATATCTTATTGTAATATGATTAAATAAGATTCATTTTAGTAATTTAATTGTTATATTACTAAGAATGCATTATGTTTATGAAACATTTGAGATAAGTAAAATTGGTCGATTATAATTACAAATTGTTGTAGATTATATTAACCAAATATGAGATGACCCATTTTATTTACATGTAATTATAAAATGTGACTTAAAATGTTAAGTCTAATTTATTTGTTATGAAATTGCATTTAAATTGGTTAAATGTACATTTATAAGCAAAGATTACATGTTACATGTCACATGTCACATTTGTGACAAATCACAAAATCACAAAAATAAAATGGACTCCATTTTACACATAAAAACCTGTTGTGGGGTGGGTAGTAGGGTGATTAGGCTTTATGTGTTGTTCTAATTAAGAATTAGACATAATCATTCACTAGCATAACCTATACCCTAGCTATTACATTGTGAAGAACAAAAGGAGAAAATAGCTCCCACTTCCCATGCATGGCCGGTTGGCTTGTGCAAATAAGAGGACAACTTTTCCTCTTATTTTTACTACTTGATCATATTTTGGTAGTATACTTATCTCTCTACATCTCTACATTCTCACACTAAAAGAACTTGAGAAGTTCATCTTGTGTTCATAGATTACTAATAAAATTACTAAGAGTAGTAATAGTGTTTATTAGTCATATTGTTAAGGGTTACTACATAATATACTAGTGTAGTATTTTGTAGGATTTAAAAGGGGTTGTCTTGGGTTCAACTAATTGGAGTGTTCCTATATTTGGAACTAGTAGATTCATCCCAAATATTTTTAAGCTCAAGAACAAGATTAGGAAGGTGTCCTAATCTTGTGCCCATTTTTATTCCAATATATCAATGTAAGGAAAATGTTTTCTTCTTATTTTGTATTGTTTTGTTATGCATGCATAAGATCTACTTAGTTTAGAGTAAACTAAATGTAATATGATATTAGAAATGTCTAATATTGTTTTTAAGAAACTTACAAGCGGTATCAAGAGCCTTGGTTGTTGCATGCATAATCGATTTTTTAGTTTTTTCGAGTTATGGTAACTTAAAGAAAACTAGTTGATGTTAGTTGATAATTGATAATGAGAATTGATGATTTATGATGTTAGTTGATGTTGGTTGTATGAGGTTTGGGTTGAAGAAAGTGATTTTCGTGCATTATTGACCCAGCCGACCAACCGGCTGGGGAGTGGCTGATGTTGGATTGATGTTACGTAAAATTTTACTATGCTTTATGTCTCAGCCGGCCGACCGGCAGCGGGTCAGCCGACCGGCTGAGACACATCTTAATTTGCCTTCATTTTCTCGTATGACTTTGGTCCCAGCCTGGTAGCCGGCAGCTGGTCCCGTTGACCGGCTGGGACACGCTGCTTATTCAATTGTTTTTCAAGTATGATATTGGTGCCAGCCGGGTAGTCGGCAACCGGTCCCCTTGACCGGCTGGCACACGCTGCCAACTCATTTGTATTTCTTACTTATGTTTTTCATTTATAATATTTCCGATGGATCGTTTATCGTATAAATTTATGTAATGACTTTAAATATTAATGTTTCGAATATATGATATTCCATTCGGTTGTATCGCATGTTTTGTGACGGTTTTTCATATATCCCACTTTGAGTCGGTTTTACACATGTTATGGTTTGAGCACTATTTGTTATGTGCTTTGTACTCTCATTCCCTTAGCTACCTTCACGTTCGTAAGGCTGGAATGTCAGAACGAGTAGTGTATCCTTACTGCTTAATTGCATGTGTTAGTGGGCATATGACGATGTTGTTGGGAGGCGAACGCTTCGCGTTGATCGACCCGGCCGTCAAATGTTGTATACTTGCGAGGTGGTGTCATTGCATGTAGCGTACCGCTGGTTATGATGCTTGTGCTCTTTTTCGCCTCTTTCGTGAAGGTTTACCGAATTTGGGGTACTCAGCTTCTTTGTATGACCGAGTCTTGGTTGCGAAATGTCATCGCATGTCGAATCGAAAAATGTTTATTCCGAGAGTCTGGCCAGGTTTAGACTAGGACCGTATTATGATCGTCGTCCTACCGGGAGGAAGTTAGTCTACATATACGAAATGTTGAATCGTTTATGCGTTCAGGGAAATGTCGTCCCGTGGATGCGATTTTAATCATACTTGCCATGTACACGGTGCTAGTGCATGTCATTTACCATGAGAGATGTTGTCAACATATTTGTAAGTTTGGATGGATGATTATATAATTGGTTATTTGTGATCTTTGGATGACTTGGCTTGGTTTGTTTGTTGAGTCTCAATCTTATCAAACTTATGCCGCTAACGGTGAGATGCAAGCCCTAGTGAGTGTATGGTTGCCTAAGAGACTCTTCCCCGACTCTATCTATAATATGATGGTTACGGTTTTGTACTTCATGTATCGATATCCTTATATATTGAATTGCCTTTTTATCCTTCTCGTATATTCACATGTATATTTATATATGCATGCTTCTATTTCGTATTACCGTTTAAGTATGTTTATTATGATATGGCTGGGAGAACCCGGAGTTACGCCCCACTGACTGTGGCGTTCATGTTTTTCATGGATGAACAGGTTGCTTGCTTGGATGGATTTTGATTGTTGTATTTTGGGGTTCGGGTGTGAGCTAGCGCGCGTTGGCCTGGATGAATCACCTCTAGACGTTGTTTAGCTAGTTTGCTGATAACTTTCATATTGATAACATTTTGAGAGACTTCGTCTCTTTGTAGTATTTTCTACTTTGGTTTGTAATTATTTGACATTCCTCGTATTTTTATCTTAGCATGTAAAAAGTTTTAAAAACACCGTATTTTCCGCTATATAAATTACATGTTTATTATGTTTTATTTCCGCATTCGCAAGGGTTGTCACAATCAACTTGGCTTTCGCGGATTTCGCGGAGAAGAACGGGTTCGGCAACCATGGCACCAACATAATCAAATCCACGTTCCACGAACTCCAACTTCAACTTTTGAAACTCGGCACAAAGATCATTGGATAACACCCACATAACATTCAAGGCATGAGAAGATTTTCTACTAAGACATAACAAGCATTCAATTTATATAGCGGAAAATACGATATTTTTGAAACTTTTACCATGCCAAAAGAAAATTACGAGGAATGTCAAATAATTACAAGCTAAAGTATAATATACTACGAAGAGACATAGTCTCTCAAAATGTTATCAAATATCAAAGTTGTTTAGTTAAACTAGCTAAGAAACGTCTACGGGTGAATCGTCGAGGCCAACGCCCGCTAGCTCACACCCGAACCCAAAAAGACAAGCAAAATTCATCCAAGCAACATGTTCATCCATGAAAACATGAACGCCACAGTTAGTGGGAGTAACTCCCGGGTCTCCCAGCCATATCACAAATAACATACTTAAACGGTAATACAAAGTAGAAGCATATATATATATATATATATATACATGTGAATTACGAGAAGTATAAATAAGCATTTCAATATATATAAAGATATAGGCGTATGAGGTACAAAACTGTAAGCATCAGATTATAGACAAACTCGGGGAAGACACCCTTAGGCAACTATATACTCACAAGGCTTGCATCTCACCGTTAGAGGCATATACTTGATAAGATAGAGACTCGACATATAAACCACGCCAAGTCATCCAACGGTCACAAATAATCAACATATAACCATCCAACCAAACGTACGAATACGGTGACAACATCTCTCACGAATAATGACACGCACTAGCACCATGTACACAGCAAGTATGATCAATACACATCCACGGGATAAACATTTCCCTGAACTCATACACGATTAACATTTCGTATATGTAGACTCAATTCCTCCCGGTAGGACGACGATAATAATAATCCGATCCTAGTCTAAACCTGGCCAGACTCTCGGAATAAACATGTTCTGATTCGACATGTGATACACATTTCGCATCCAAGACTTGGTCAAACACAGAAGCCGAGTACCCCAAATTCGGTCAACCTTCACGAAAGAGGCGCAAAGAGCACAAGCATCATAAACAAGCGGTACGCTACATGAAATGACACCACCTTGCAAAGATACGACTTTCGACGGCCGGGTCGATCAATGCATAGCGTTCGCCTCCCAACAATGTCGTCATATCTCCACTAAAACATGCATACAAGCATTTGGGATACATCTCCTCGTTCCGACATTCCAGTCTAACGAGCGAGGAAGTATATCCAGGGAATAAGAGTTCATAGCACTTAACAATAAGTGCTCAAATCATAACATATGTAAAACCGACTCAAAGGGGGATATATGAGAAACCGTCACAAAACATGTGATATAAGCGAATGGGATATCATATACTCTAAACATGAATATTTAAAGCTATTACGTAAATTTATACGATAAACGAACCGTACAAACTATTATAAATGAGAACATAAGAAAATAATTAGAAGGAGAAATACAGCGTGTGCCAGCCGGTCAATGGGACCGGCCGCCGGCTACCCGGCTGGCACTTTAGTAACAAATGAAAACCATTGAAAATACAGGGTGATCCAGTCGGTAAAGTGGACCGGCTGCTAGCTACCCGGCTGGACCATATACCATTTGAGAATAAGAGGAAAGATATGGGTGTGTCACAGCCAGTCAGCTGACCGGCAGCCGGTCGGCCGGCTGAGACCTGAATAATACAAAAATACGTCACAAATGTCAGCCACCCTCCCAGCCGGTCAGCTGACCGGAAGTCGGTCGGCCGGCTGGGATCACACATGCACGAAAATCACTTGTTTAACCCAATAATCATCAACAAACATCAACTATCATCAACTAACACAAATTCCATAACTACACATCCAATTCCAACACATTTACTAACATCAAACTATATGAAGTACCTAATAAATGTCACTAGACATTTAGTAAACATCAACTAAAGCATATAAAACATGTATTGATATCGAGTAACCCTTCAGCGTTACCTTTTTGCGTCTTCAAACGACGTCTAGGTCCTCCTCCACTAGGTAGTAATCTTTGTCGGGGTCTTGAAGGTCTCCACCTACAAAAAGACAAAAAAAGTTGAATATAATTCACCTTTGAGAAAGACGGATAAATTGAAAGTGAGAAAGACGGCAATTTTATTACCACAAAAGGTAGAGGACGATAAGAGAGGAAGATTATGACGAAAATTAGAGGATTTGAGTAAGGAAAGAAGGAGTAGTGAGGAGTTTGAGTTTGATCAAAAATGGGGTTTAGGGTTTTGGTTACTTATTGAGGAAGAAGGAGTAAGTGGAAAAAGAATAAGGGAGTTAGGGTTTAAAGGGAGTTATAAGGTGAGTGAAAAAAAAATTTGAATAAAGCCCAAAAGCGGCTTAAGGCGTAACTCACACGGAATTTCGAGTAAAGTCCGAATACGAACTCGGATTTGCTAAATTAGACACGGGTAACTAAGTTCTAGAGTAAATCTAAAATAACGCTGAAAAGTATCCGTATAATATTTTTAAATTACAAATAGGGTACATTTGCGGGTGTTACACCATGAATACATTCAAGACCCAAAGTAAGACACGATGCACAGCAACATAAGGCACAATGCTAGCATCAAAGCATAGCCAATAGTGCGAAGGCCCGTTAGAGCGTATAACCACTGCATCTAACTTGCCAAAGCGTATAACCACTGCTTCTAGGTGACGTAGCGTATAACCACTTCCTCCATCGGTGTGAAGCATATAACCACTGCCTCCACGGTACTATGTATAGCGTATAATCACTGCCTATATGTCTAAGACCTTGCCAGACTCTCTATGCATTAACTGTACATCGAACGACACTCGAGGACCAGAGCGTATAACCACTGCCTTTGATACCCCCTCGAACATAGACCAAAATAAACCCCTGAAGGGTACCGTTTGTTCATTCTGAATAGTATATAACTTATACTACCGTCATCTATTCAACCAGCAACAAACAAATGCACAGTATAACGGACTGTACAAACCAATGTGTGAACAACGTCACGACTCAACATAGGAACAGTACTACTGACTGCCCAACAATGCGTGAACAACATCACGACTCAAATCAAGAACAATATAACTGACTGCTCAACCAATCGAATGAGTACGAGTAATCAATACACTATGCAAACATAGTGTTATAGTCCAACTGACCATAACACCACACATAAACAAGCACATATAACCAAATGTTTTATTACCTTGACCTATAAAATTACACCTCAAAGGTGATGTTATAGTTCAAGCTACCATAACACAAGACACGGAAGCATATAACATTCAATGTTATAGTACCTCCTACTATAACCTTCACTTAACCCTAGCGAAGTTATAGTAACTTCAGCTATAACCTTAGTTAAGCCTGTCAGGTTATAGTATCATCAACTATAACCTTCACTTAACTTCAGCAAAGTTATAGCACCTTCAGGTATAACCTTCAGTCAACTTTAGTGAAGTTATAGTAACTTCAGCTATAACCTTCATTTAACTTTAGTGAAGTTATAGCCATTCAACTTTAGTGAAGTTATAGCACTTCAACTATAACCTTAGTTAAGCGTGTCGGGTTATTCTATAATCAACTATAACCTTCACTTAACTTCAACAAAGTTATAGTACCTTCAGCTATAACTTTTACTCAACTTTAGTGAAGTTATAGCACTTCAAGCTATAACATTATGCGTGCGAGGTTATAGTATCATCAACTATAACTCTCTTCCGACACGGGTTAGTCCTCTATAACACCATCACCGAGGGGTCGACTCCACGGTACAAACCGCTATGTCACCACAACGAGTCTTGTTATAGTACACCGCACCATAACGTCACCTTCAAAGTTATAGCTCAAATAAGTATAACCAGGGTAGCTTACATACAAAGTTATAGTTTAATATGTTATAACCTGAATGATGTAAACCAAAACCCTAATTCCTCAACATAAGCAAACCCTAGCCTCTCCCACAAGGAGAAGGCCGAAAACCTAGGCTACGACAACCCCACGGCTGCGCCACCACCAACAAAGCTAGGGTTCGCGATTTGAACCCTAGTTCGCACACCAAATAAATAATTGAAAATAGAATAACAACATAAACATTAAATGTAATTAAACATGTGAATCATAAGCATAAATAACCACACAAACAATTAATCATACAATCAATTATTATATCAAGTTAATAATTCACTTTCTATAAACACAATTAAAGGAAAACACCTAGTTACCTTTATCACACAATAAAGACCACAAAATAATCTTCATCTTCATAAAACGCCATTAATATTGTCCTACACGAATCCTCCTCCAAAAGCATCCAAAAGAAAGACATCTTCTTCTTATTATTCTTGTTTACCCTTTAATATAGAAACCCTAAAGGTAGGTCTAAACTCCTTACAATCGATTCCCTTAAAAATAATATGAATAGAATATATTGTAGTGGTAAGAGCCAGGATTGTAAATATATAAATTATATTTGATTTGGATGAAGAAAGTTGCATAACAATGGAGTTAAAGGGAGAAAAATAAAAAGAGAGGGAGAAGAGGGCTGCGGCAAGACGATCGAAGAGAAAACAAAGGGAGCAACGTAGCTGCTAGGTTGCTCTTTTATATTTAGAAAAGAATTTAAGTGGGCTTTTGACCCATTAACTCAGAAGATCGATAATCCAATTACAAATCAGATTTAGAATAATGAAAACGCTTGGAGAGTTTATATAAGAAAAGTAATAATTGAATTAAAATTGTAAAACCGTGCACGGACATTTTAACCCATCCAAATTAGGTAAAAATGGAAAATAACATAAAAGACATCGTAAGCGTTAAATACGCATTAAATAATTAAACTCGCAAAATAATTATTTTCATAAATAAATTTCCGAATAAAATTATTATAAAACACGGGGTGTTACAAGTAACATCCTGATGATCGCCAACGGATTGTATGTCCCGAAGGTGGGTCCCGAGCATTTGCTTGTTTCTTGTTGTTGTTTAGATTGGATTAATTTGAGAAGTGACGAACGATCGTCAATTTAATATTTGTTTGATCTGTGTAGGAAATCGAGGTGGCAGGCCTCAACCCCCAGCTTACCTCGAGGTATTTGTTTTTTTTGTTTTTGTTTTTTTGTATTGGTTTGAAAAGCTACGAACGATCGTCAATTGAAGATTTTGTTTGAATTGATTTGAAAAGTGATGAATGATCGTCAATTGAAGATTTTGTTTGAATTAACTTAAACAGGTGACGAATGATCGTCACTTAAAGAATCATGTGGTCTTTGTAGGAGATCGAGGTGTCAAGCGTCAATCCCCCAGCTTACCTCGAGGTGTTTGTTTTGTTTTTAAAATTGCATAGGAATGCATTTGATTTTACCTTTATTTATATTTGAATGCAGGTGGTACTGTCTCAGCACGTAGCGTTGTGGAGGGTGGCCTACCGGTTGCGGGCTACAGCTATTGAGGCGCTCTTAGGTGGCCGAGATTGACAGGTATGAACCTCTCATTCCCTTTCCATTGTATCTTTTTGTATTTTGAAATGAGATGATTGAAATGAGGCACTTCTGCACAGAGAGACTCGGCTCGTCTATTGAGGGAGCTGGAGGCCAGGGATGCTGAGATTGCCGCTCTCAAGGCAACGGTAGCCGAGCTGGGTGGCAATGAGGATTAGGCGTCCTATGTTTCACTGTTGATTTTTACATTTTGACTTGTTTTTTTGTATATTTTGACTTTGTCTTGTTTTCGGGCGAGAGCCCCTGGTTTGATGTATATGCCTTCTTTTGACTGTATTTCATGGTGTGAGTGCCTATGATGTTGGGTGTTCTTCCCGTTCCTAAAGGTTAGTCTAAAAACAGGTTTTGTAGACGACGGTTTCTGCCGTCATGCTGCCGAAAATCACATAGCATTCACATAATGCGCATATAGTATATTAGTGGCCTAAACTGGCGAAAAAATGGAAAAGAGTTTTTGTTATAGTGTTTGAAATGACCAGACATGTGTAAGTGTTTGAAATGACCAAACATGTGTAAGTGTTTGAAATGAAGAAAAGGAGTGAAATGATTTCCCTAAAAAAAGAAAATGAATAAGTGTGCTCATTTAGCGGTAATGTCGTCTTCTGTCTTGAAAAGCGAACCCGACAATGATTGCGAAATCCTAGATGAAGTTAGTTAAGAAACTGATGAGATTTTCCTTTATTATTCTTATCAAATTTCAAATGCAAACGCAGATGTCCTTCTATTTACATTTAAAATAACGACGGGTTGAATCCTGTGAAAGATTGCCGACGTATTCATAAGAAATTAAATCAAACCATGTGCGTAGTTCGAACGGGTTGAATAATTGTTCGAAGCAGGAGCTTGTAATGAAATTTGAAAAAGGTAGCATGTGTTTTTGACTTGCTCCTAAATGAAGTACAATTCCGTTTATGAGGATATGAGGATATCCAAATGTCAAAGTGCAAGAGCATAGTGACATTAATTTTGACTGGCTAGGGGCCGGATTTATTTCGTGTCGCACGAGCAGCACGTGGGTTACGCGAGGCGCGTTTTGTTTTGTTTTCTGCTTGAGAATTTGAATGAGTTTTGCCCTCTTTACAATAACAAGCTCGGCGAATTACGCATAAATAAAACTATAGAAACGAAATACTTTTGTGATCGTATAAGCTTAGTGTACATCCAACGAATTCTTAGATGTTAAACAAGGGTGATAAGAAATGGAATTGAGTGTTTTTGATTTGATAGTCATTGTTTAGTGTACATCCATCGTCGTTGGACTGCTTTTGATTTGATAGTCATTGTTGGACTGTTTTTGATTTGAAGTCGTCGTTGGACTGTATTTGATTTGAAGTCGTTGTTGGACTGTAACACCCGTAAATGTACCCTATTTTTATAGTGAAAATATTTTACGGATACTTTTCAATGAAATTTAGTTTTACTCGTAAGTTTAATTTTCCGAGTTGAATTTAGAATTTCCGAGTTCGTATTTGGAATTTCCGTGAGATTCCATGTGAATCCCGTCTTAAGGCGACTTTGACTTTTGTTGACTTTTTCCTTACACAACTCATACTCCCTCCTTAACCTATTTTTCATTCATTCAACACAACACTTACTTCATCTTTAAGAAACCATCAAAACCCTTGCCTCCATTTTGATCCATCTTTGAATCATCGTATCTCAATCGTTTCTTGCTCAAATTCTCGTAAGTTCGTCTTATTCTTTCTCCCTTACCTTCCTCTATCCGTATTAGTAATAAAATTACCGTCTTTCTCGCTTTTCAAACTTTCCGTCTTTCTCAAGGTGAAGTAAATTCATCTTTTATTAACTATTTTGTAGGTGGTGACCTTCAAGATCCCAACAAAGACTATTTCCTAATAGAAGAGGAGCTTGACGAGTAGTGAAGACGCAATAAGGTAACGGTGAAGGGTTACTCGATATCATTTACGTGTTTTACATGCTTTATATGCTAGAATTCGTATTTAGAATACGATTAGAAAGCTTAGGATTCATGTTATTAATAATGATTGTTGTTAGTTGATGAGTGTTGATGATGTATAATGATTGATGATAATTATTAGAAGTTAAATATGAGAATTGAAATGAATTGAGCAAGTGAAGAAGGCTCTCGGGTGAACTGGGGTTCCCAGCCGGGTGACCGGCCGCCGGTCTGCCCACCGGCTGGGAACACATCAGTAGGAACTTTGGAATTTTGGAATTTTTGGGTAGTGATGGTCCTGGCCAGGTGCCCGGCCGCCGGCCTCCAGACCGGCCTGGAGCACACTGCTCTGTTTTTGGTGATTTTTGGGTTTTAGCTTAATGCGTGAGCCGGGGTACCGGCCGCCGATCCCCTGACCGGCCGGCACTACGGCTGTATATTTTTCCTATGATTTCGAAAACTCGTAATTTATAATAGTTCGCATGATTCGTTTATCGTATAATTTTACGTAGTGACTTATAATATTAATGTTTTTGACATATGATATTTCATTCGCTTGTATCACATGTTTTGTGACGGTTTTTCTTTGTCCCACTTTGAGTCGGTTTTTACAAATGATACGGTTTGAGCACTATTTTGTCTTGTGCTTTGTACTCGCATTCCCTTGGCTACCTTCCCGTTCGTAAGGCTGGAATGGCGGAACGGGGAGGTATCCTATTGCTTAAATGCATGTGTTAGTGGGCATACGACGACGTTGTTGGGAGGCGAACGCTATGCGTTGATCGACCCGGCCGTCAAATGTTGTGTACTTGCGAGGTGGTGTTATTTGCATGTAGCGTACCGCTTGTTATGAGGCTTATGCTCTTTTCCGCCTCTTTCGTGAATTGTTCTACCGAATTTGGGGTACTCGGCGTCATAGATTGACCGAGTCTTGGATGTGAAATGTCATCGCAAGTCGAATCGGAAAATGTGATTCCGAGAATCTGGCCAGGTTTAGATTAGGAGCCGTTTTATTATCGTTCCTACCAGGAGGAAATTAGTCTACATATACGAAATGTAGCATCGTGTATGCGTTCAGGGAAATGTTATATCCCGTGGATGCCTTTTAATCATACTTGCCATGTACACGGTGCTAGTGCGTTTCATTTACCGTGAGAGATGTCGTCTTTGTGTCGTTGTTCTTGGATGCGTGATTTCATGACTTATTATTCATGGTCATTGCATGTTTGGGCATCGTCAATGTATTGGTACGTTTGAATGGATGATAATATGATGGAATTATTGTGATCATCGCATGACTTGGCATGGTTTGTTTGTCGAGTCTCAATCTTATCAAACTTATAGCGCTAACGGTGAGATGCAAGCCCTAGTGAGCGTATTCGGTTGCCTAAGAGTGTCTTCCCCGAGTCTTTGTATATCATGATGGATTCGGACTTGTACCTCTTATGCTCTTATCATTGTATATTGAATTGCCTATCTATTCTTATCGTATTTCACATGTATATCTATATATACCGCTTTTTTATTTGATAGTCGTTCGACTGGATTTTTGAAAAAAAAAAATTGAATTCATTCTGGCACCCATGGTGGTGGGAGACATTATATGAAATTTGTGCTTATTTGATAGTCAGATGAAGAGTAGTAATCAGACGAATCAGGTAGAAAAAATGAAGTCTCCACACCTAGAGGTCACCTAGAGACACGACGATTAAGGAATTTTCACACCACAAGATATGGATAAGGTGGTAAATGCACGCCCTTGTTAAGGCTTATTCTACTTGTTGGACTTTATGTCAAAGAAATGGGGGTACATTCCCTTATGCTTGTGCATATGTTAATGGGAATATGACGACGTTGTTGGGAGGCGAACCGATAGCGTTGATCGACCAGACCGTCAAATGTTGTATTCTTCGGAAAGGGGTGTCATTGTATGTAGCATAATTTCTTGACTATTATTTGACAACTATTCCGTTACCGTTTTGCCGGATTTGGTATAACCATACTCATTCCGCCTCAAATGTTGTTGTTCTGCCGGATTTGGGTAACTCGGCTTCTGTTTTGTCGACCGAATCTTGGATGTGGCATGTCTTACCACATGTCGAATCGTGAAAAGTCTTATCCCGAGAGTCTTTCGAGCTTTAGATTAGGACTGTACTATTGTCGTAGTCCTACCTGGAAAATTAGAGTCATGAGTATGGGAGACGTCTCATCGCATACGGTTCAGGGAAACATCTCATTCTGTGGACTTGTTTGTCTTGTCTTGCAAAGTGCTGATGCTAGTGCATTTTATTTACCGTGAGAGTATGTTTGATTCATATGTTGGATCAATATGACGATATGATGGTTGCATATAAATTGGAAGTATGTTTGGTTGTATTGTATCGAATTGTTTGTCCCGTCTTTAGCCTCTTCGATCGTATGTTTGTTATGTTGGAGTTACTTTCATCAACGATAGTGCGATCACTTAATTAAATCTCAATAATAAGAATACAAAGGGATGATGAATATTATAGTCAACTGGTCAACATTAATCAATAACGATTGGCTCACTAGAGTTTTGACGTTACTGTTGTATGACGGTGGTGATCAGTTGATCCCTTAAATTGGACCTAAAGGACAATCCCCTAATCATGTAAGTTAATTAATTGTGTAGCGATACAGATTAATTAATCCCTTAAATTGGACAAAGTGTAAATTATAAGTGAGAAATATATCTTATTATAATATAATTAAATAAGATTCATTTTATTAATTTAATTGTTATATTACTAAGAATGCATAATGTTTATGAAACATTTGAGATAAGTAAAATTGGTTGAATATAATTACAATTAGTTGTAGATTATATTAACCAAATATGAGATGACACATTTTATATACATGTGATTATAAAATATGACTTAAAATGTTAAGTATAATTTATTTGTTAGGAAATTTCATTTAAACTGAATAAATGCACATTTATAAGATAAATTACATGTTACATGTCACATGTCACATTTATGACAAATGACAAAATCACAAAAATAAAATGGACTCCATGTTATATAAGTAAACCGGTTTTGGTGGGTAGGATAGTTGTTTAGGCACTTATTATTGTTCTAATTAAGATTAGACAATATAATGACAAACCTAAAGCCTATTACCTAGCTAGAGCATTGTTTAGAACAAAAGCAAAAAGGCACCCCACTTACCCACGTAGTGGTCGGATGGTATGTGTAAATAAGAGGACAAGTTTTCCTCTTATTTTCACTACTTGATCTCATATTTATATAATTGCTTATCTCTCTTAAATTTTCACTATCTCACTAAAATAAACTTAAGAAGTTTAAACTTGTGTTCATAAAATCTCTAATATTACTAGTGTAGTAATAAGAATTATTAGATACTTTATTTTAAGGCTACTTCTATTTTATGCTAGTGTAGTATTTAGTAGAGATCAAGGGGTTTGTCTTGGTGCTACTAATTGGAGAGTTTCTAACTTGAAACTTGGAGATCATCCTTTTCATTTAAGCTCAAGAACAATATTTGGAAGGTGGCCAAATATTGTGCCCATATTATTTTTATTCAATGTAAGGATATTGTTCTTTCTTTATGTTTTGTTATGCATGCATAAAATCCAATAGTTTAATGAGTAAACTAATTATAATATGTTGTTAGAAATGTCCAATAATGGGTTTAAGAAAGTTATATGCTAATGGTGAGATGCAAGTTATCTAGTACTTATACGATTGCCAAGGTGTGTCTTGGCTCGTCTTAAGGTCCATTGTCGTCATGTCTCTATTGGTACTCATATATATATATATATGTGTTATCGATTTACATTCCCTCCCAATTCATATATGTTGGTTCATCTATTTTATCATCGTCTTAATGCTATTTATGATCGCATGATGTATTGACTTATATTTACTCACATAATTTGTATGGATACAGGAAGTCGCTTCCACGGGTAAAAAACGCGAGTTTTAAAAGTCTTTAAAAAACACATTTTAAACCTTAGCATTTGAAAGGAGTCGCCACTAAATTTTTATGCAATTAAGAAAACCAATTTAGAGATAAAAGATTCGTAAGAGGTTACGTTTTAGAAAGACAATTTTAACTTCATTAAAAAAAGCACCCAACCCCGCCCGTACTTAAACAATCTCTACAAAGCATAATGAATGGCTATTTAGAACGAGTCATACGAGATGCAACCATGCAATTTAAACCTAACATATGAATTTCAGTCTAGTCGTTTAATGCAATTAACTTTGTCAAAGTTATTTAGCATGTGAGTTCATTTAACACTAATCTAGTTATAAACAAACAAAAGAGAAGGGAAGAAAGCACTCGTACTCGTAGCATAAGAAAGATTAACGCACATTAGGGGTTAGTAAATAACACATACAGTAAGAACAAGACTAAAACAAACAAGAATCGGCATATGAGATAAAATAAACATGTGAGACAAAATTAAGACAACATACGATTGATATATTCAAAACTAAACCTATTCATATTGAAAACAAAAGAATAACGATTAACAACGACTGAACAACATAAATTAGAGAACTATAGCGATTAAAACTACACAACAACGAACACTAATGAACTATGATGGTTAAAACAGTACCATGACATACGGAATACGATTTAACGAATTAAACACGAGGAAGAACGAATTAATAACAAACAACACAATACAAAATGACAAAGAACGGTACAACATTAGAAGAAGGATAAGGAAAGGCGGAAATTAAAAAGGAAAGAGAAGTAGTAATGCACCCTCAACATACATATATTGTTTACCCCTGTTTTAAGTTGTAATCGATAGTAAATTATAAACCGAGGGGCCGTCCTCGACGAGATTGCAATTGAACACGCTTTGTAAAAGACAGATATGCGCAACGTTTTTCAAACGCTCATAAATTCTTTGTTACTTGATGGATCGTCGATCCGAAAGATGTTTTCAAAACTAGACAGAGATTAGTTATGAATACTGGTATGATATGTTTCAATAGGTAATCAGAGTTTGGAGGAAAGTGGCTTTGAAGTCACGGCTGTAACACAAAAACAGAGCAGGGGCTGCTCTGTTTTGCGCGAGTGTTTAAGGTTGTTTATTAGGGTTTTCGTTTTTTTCTTCTGTGTAAAATGAAGAAGAATGTTCAACCTGTTTAATGAAGGCGGTTAGAATAAGGTTTGGGGTGAATGGTAGCAGTTTTCGTTGGCTGCCTTTGTTCTGTGATTTCGAGCTCTTGCTAGGGTTTTTGGGGGCAGTTTTCTTGATGGGTAAGGTACCTAGTATGGGTAGGTGATGGCTGGACGGTTTAGGGTTAATGGGTAGGTCGTTTGAGGTTGATTTGGTGGGCTAGATCGCTGCTAGAAAATAGAGGGGAAGCGGGACTGTGTTGGTTCGGTTATAGGCTTCCTTTGGCACGTTTTTTGAGGTCTTGGAAAGGCTTCTATGGGGGTTTGATAAGTGGACTAGGAGGAGGAAATATTGGGTCGAAATCGGATCGCAAATCGAGCTCATATTGACTTCAAAACAAACATAAAAGACCGTCGCAATCTGAGTTAATAAACATCGTTTTAAAACAATAATGAGACGGAAAATTCAAATACTTCAAAGACGACTTTTAAAGTCGGTTTTAAAGAAATGTTTATTTGATTTTCAATAAAATAAAGAAAGACTCGGTTTCTAAAACGGGTTAAAAATGAATCTTTTTTAATCAGAAATTCATTTTAAATTTCATTTAAAATATGAATTGTCGCCGACGCTCGTTTTACATCGTAAATCGAACTAAAATAATGACAAGGTCATATACGAAATATATGTTGTCCTATCATCATCGGGTGTTTGGCGGGATTTCTATAAATGCTTGTATCGACGGATACGGGTATCTACAGAGCCCCCACTTTGACTAAGGCTTGGACAAGGCAAAAGTCAAAGTATACCCCAAGTCCACTGACCTGAGGATTCCGCGGGTCGTTTAGAGTCCATTAGACTTGCGTATTTAAGCTCGCCAGCCATAAGACAAGAAATAATACCTGAAGCACGGTTCTGAACGCCTCATTCACTTTTGCGATTCATGTCGTCGACTCAGAACATCGTTGTTTTCATCATTATCCTTAGGCGCCTACGTATCCATTTCTGATGGAATCAAACCCGTATTGTAGTTCGAGCTCATTGGCATGTTGCTTTCAGATGCTCCGACTTCAATTGATATCTTGTTATTCCGTTGAATAAAGACAAGACTTGCATTATGCTTGAAGGAATGTTGTCAATTCCGGTGTCCCATCGAGGGAAAGATTTATCGAATCAATGCTAGTTCGAGGTAGCATTCTGCTGTAGATTTTTTTGTTGGGTGGATATCATCCTGTCTATTTCATAGTGAGCTCTCGTGCCGACGGCAACAAAGCCCCGAGTTGGAGCATATTCTGCAAGTTTTGATCATAATTCATATAGCACATAATTCACGTAGCAATATTTTGAGATTTTGAAAATTGAATGGGTCATCGACCGGCTTAGATTTGAAACTGGATCATCGATCTGAGCTTTGATTTGAAATGGATCATCGAACCGCATTTTTGAAAACAAGGATGGGTCATCAACCAAACTTTGATTTGAAATGGATCATCGATCCGCATTTTTGAAAACAAGGATGGCTCATCAACCAAACTTTGATTTGAAATAATGGGTCATCAACCGATCTTTGTTTTAAAATGGGTCATCGTTCGAGGTTTGATTTGAAATGAGTCATCGACCCGCATTTTGGATATTTGGAAAACAAGGATAGGTCATCGACCGAACTTTAGTATGAAAAGGGATCATCGATCGAGGTTTGATTTGGAATGAGTCATCGACCAACATTTTTGGATATTTGGAAAACAAGGATAGGTCATCGACCAAGCTTTGATTTGAAAATGGATCATCGATCCGCATTTTAAAAAATTCGCATGTTTGAAAATTGAGAATGTGATGGGTAGACACGACTTGTACTTTCTAATGCGACTCGGACTCTTTTGACCCATAATAGAATCCGTAAGTGTGTACGGGATTTTGATTCAAACTTGACTCGTTGGGGGTAGAACTCCTAAGATATCGCTTTTGAATAGCTAAACACACTATCAATTGTTATCGGAAACCATCACATCGTTCATCTTTCACCTCTGCCTTCATTCTTTTCAGCAGGTTTTATCATTTTTTTGCCTCTGCCTTCTTTCTTTTCAGCGGGCTTATTCATTTTTGCCACCGCCTTCTTTCTTTTCAACGGCCTTATTCATTTTTGCCACCGCCTTCTTTTTTTCAGCGGACTTTCATTTATGACTCTTGACACAAATTTGTTGCATGGGTAACGCGTCGTTGCCAACATCGTTAGACAAGATTCAATACTAGACTCGACAACTACTCATCGTGAGTTTGCATCTTTATTAATAGACCATACCGCGTAGTAAGACTGACTCGACAAAGGTGGCTTCTTCTAGACTTTCGTTAAGACCCTTAAAAAATTTTGTGGTTTTCGCATAAGCAAACCAGACATCGACAAGATGAAGGGGTGAATGAAATTTTCAATTTCGGATGGTTGAATCTTATTTCTAAATGATTTCCTATGTATTCATGTGAGGCAAAATCAAACCGGGCGTAGTTCGACAAAGGTGCATCAAACTAGTCATTTTTATATGTGTGTACACACTCGAAGTTTTCACCTGAAACATCAAATTTTATCCCGTTCTAGCCTGTAAGGTACCGTAAAATCCCGTGTTCAGGGTTGGTGTAAAAGGCTGTGGTTTTCTGGGATGTAGAGCTTGGAAACAAAAGGCTTGAATAGTGGACCGTCCTTCTAAAGGTTTGTTTTCTGGTGTTAAGGCCAATGGGTTATGGCTTTCATTATGGTTGGAAAAGGTGTCTCGGGTTTGACAAAACCCGAGTGCAAATGGTTTGGTAGACAATGTGGGTTCAAATTTTCATGTCTGGAGCCTGAAGGTTTGGGTGTCACGGCACAAGTGGGATGATTCTCAAAATTCCCGACTATTCCCCTGTAACCATCTCGAGAAGGACTTAGGGTAGAATTATTGAAAGATAAGGTTTTGGCTCCGCCCATTGAACTTCGAGTGCAGGTACTTTGACATTGGGTTCATATGTCCTATGGTTGTTGTAACTTCGACATTCAACCTCGACATTTTATTTTTTTCTCCTTTTTTTCTACTTTTTTTTCATCTTCTTTTTTCTTTTTTTTCGTCTTCTTTTTTTTTCTTCTTCTTCTTTTTTTTTCTCGTTCTCTTTTTTTTATCTTTTTTTCTTCTTTTCCTTTCGAAACAACACTTCGGGTTGCAACAGGGTACATGTTTAAACATTTGGGATTCGCCAATAGATTTAGGTTACCAACAATTCTTGTTAGAACTGGTCAGTCTCTTTTTTTCTCTTCGAGATGGGTGTTCTTGTGAGGAATGGGTTTGTCTTCCGTCATCGACATGGAAACAAAGAGCTAGTCTAGGTTCGTCATAGAATCATCTATTGGTCTTGTCTTGAGCAACAGTTTTGATGGATGTTTTCTACCGCCAGACATGGAATAGGTAAAGGAAATGGTCACTGGATCCTAAGATACTTTACCATCTACAACGGGATACACTTCGTGCTAGGAGCACGCTTCGAATACGTCGTGCATTTTAGATTTATGAAAAAAATGAAATGGATCTGGAAATAAACATGTAACACTTTTATTCAAAGTGATAAACGTTTGACAAACTCGAAAAAAGAGCGATCTCTAGGACACACCCTAGATTGTGGAACTATGACTCGATTTTAAGAAAGAAAAGTCTTAGACTCCACTTTGATTAAAACTCAAAAACAGACTCCGACTCGTAATCATCAAATCTGGTATTGGGCCCCATTCTACCAAGTGGGCTAGAACTTAGAACGATCAATACAAATTTGTCCCCCATATGTCCCATTTAGGCAGCATACTGACCGAATAAGATAGGACACAGCAACATTGTCTTCAACGGGCCTTTCCTCAAGAAACATCGAGCGAGTATCAGTCACCGAATCAAAATCCTCTTACACAAATAGGACTCGACTCACAAACGACATGGTAGACTCTTCGAAACTCGACAATGGACCTAGACCCGGAGAGTGAGCAATTCGGCCTACTCATTTTGGGTCATACACAGCTATGGACGGTTTTTTAAACCTAAACACGGCTAGAGCTCGACACGGATCATAAGAACGAGCTAAATCGACTCTCTAGTGATGGGCCCTAGACATAACAACATAGCTCGGATGGGTGGTCGACCCGGAACATAAACATTTGAGTTGAAAATGGGCTACCAACTTGATTCCTTGAATAACTTTTGAAATGGGTTACTTAACCCGCAAACACATTGGAAATGGCCATTGGCCTTATTCCTCGAACATTGTTTGGAATGGGCCATCAACCCGACTTTTCAAACTGAACGGACCATTGGTCTTCGAAATGGATATTTGATCCGCAATGACATTTGAAATTGATCTTCAACCCGCAATAACCTTCGAATTGGATCTTCGATCCGTAATAACATCTGAAATGGATCTTCGATTCGCAATAAAATATGAAATGGATCTTCGATCCGCAATTTCATTTGAAATGGATCTTCGATCCGCAATAACATTTGAAATGGGTCTTAGACCCGCAATAACATTTGAAATGGATCTTCGATCTGTAATATCATTTGAAATGGAACTTTGATCCGTAATAACATTTGAAATGGATCTTTGATCCGCAATGACATTTGAAATGGATCTTCGATCCGTAATAACATTTGAAATGGATCTTTGATCGCAATGACATTTGAAATGGATATTGAATCCGCAATAACATTTGAAATGGGTCTTCAAGCCAAGATAACATTTGAAATGGATCTTCGATCCGCAATGACATTTGAAATGGATCTTCAATCCGCAATAACATTTGAAATGGGTCTTAGGCCCGCAATATCAATCGAAATGGATCTTCGATTCGACTCGATATCGGCTTGGTGTGACTAACCCATGATTGAACCAACATGGTTCTTGGGTTCGTGACAAACGTCATAGGTGACCTAATTAGGGCGTCTTTGTGGATTGACTCGGACCAACTGGTCGACATTCATGACTTGGACCAAAAGATCAATGAGGGTGACTCGTTTGACATGTGTCTTAAACTGACAAAGGCTCACTTAAGTCCAGGCTTGAACCTACCACACCTACAATGGGCGAACAAAAGCCCAACTAGAGTGACTCGAGGCAACTGACTCAAACTTGATTCTGGGTTTGGGTTAGGCTTGGGGAATGGTTTTATTGAATTTGAATTTGGAAATGATTATAATGAGCATTAAAATGGGCAGCATCTCGGCTTAAAATGGCTTGTTTTGGGTTAAAGAAATTCTAATCGTAATTGAGCAGCACTTCGGCTTAGAAAGAATTCTTTTTTCAGAAGAGAAATTTTGCAAAAGAAAACTTGGGAACATTCTAATCCTAATTTGACAGCATTTCAGCTTAAAACGGATCTTTTTTCAAAAGAGGTAAATCGAGAAAATTGGGATTAAAAGAGTTCTTTTTTCAGAAGAGAAATTTTGCAAAAGAAAACTTGGGAACATTCTAATCCTAATTTGACAGCATTTCAGCTTAAAACGGATCTTTTTTCAAAAGAGGTAAATCGAGAACATTGGGATTATTCTTATCCTAATTTGGGAACATTTCAACTTGAAACTAGATCTTTTTCAAAAGATGTAAATCCAGAAAACTCGGGATTATTCTAATCCGAAATTGACAGCATTTCAGCTTAAAAATTGATCTTTTTTCAAAAGAGTTGAATCGAGAAAAATTCGGATTATTCTAATCCTAATTCAACGCCATTTCAGCTTGAAAAGGTTCTTTTTTCAAAAGAGGTAATTTAGAAATCGACTCCGATTTTTCTAATCCTAAATGGGTAGCATTTCAGCTAGAAAAAGGTTCTTTTTTCAAAAGAGGTAATTTTGAAATCGACTCGGATTTTTCTAATCCTAAATGGGCAGTATTTCAGCTAGAAAAAGACTCTTTTTGCAAAGGGGTCGAATTTGAAAATAATTTGGATTTTTCTAATCCTAAATGGGTAGCATTTCAGCTAGAAATGGATCTTTTTTCAAAAGGGTTGAATCAAAAGAAATGGGTTTGAAAAGTTTGACTTGAAATTTCGAAAAATTGGGAAGGTTTGAAACGCGACTTTCGAAAAAAAAAAAAAAAAAAAGAGAGACACGGGATCCACATAGCATGTAGTCATTCGCATGTTAGGGATGCAATGCATGGGCTAGACTCTTCTAAGTCTCGGTCGGTCTCTAAAGAGGGTATGTGCCAATGAAATCGCTTTGTCGGGGTACCAATATACTCGTCACAGCTTGTAGCAAATGACATGTATAAGGTGGCCAACCTCCACGATTCACCTTGATATTTAAATCAGACACAGCGGACGTCATCTTCATATCGTGGGGCGAAACCCCAAGGAGAAAATGGCCCAATCCTAAAGTCTCAATTAGGTTATGCATGATTAAATAAAATAAACATGACAAGTAACCTAATAGTCATTCATTTGTTGTTCAAGCTTCACGGTCCCTAGCGGAGTCGGCAAATTGTGAATACGGGAAATCGCATCAACGGGTAAAAAAGGCGAGTTTTAATAGTCTTTAAAAAAGAGATTTTAAACCTTAGCATTTGAAAGGAGTCGCCACTAAATTTTTATGGAACTTAGAAAACCGATTTAGATATAAAATATTCGTGTGAGATTACATGTTAGGAAGACAATTTTAACTTCATTAAAAAAAAGCACCCAACCCCGCCCGTAATTAAACGGTCTCTACTAAGCATAATGAATGGCTATTTGGTACGAGTCATATGAGATGCAACCATGCAATTTAAACCTAACATATGAATTTCATTCTACTCGTTTAATGCAATTAACTTTGTCAAAGTTATTTAGCATGTGAGCTCATTTAAAACTAATCTAGTTATAAACAAACAAGAAAGAAGGGAAGAGAGCACTCTTACTCGTAGCATAAGAAAGATTAACGCACATTAGGGGTTAGTAAATAACACATACAATATGAAAAAGACTAAAACAAACAAGAATCAGCATATGACATAAAATAAACATGTGAGAGAGAATTAAGACAACATACGATTGATATATTCAAAACTAAACCTATTTATATTGAAAACAAAACAATAACGATTAACAACGACTCAACAACATAAATTAGAGAACTATAGCAATTAAAACGATACAACAACATACACTAATGAATTATGATGGTTAAAAAAGTAGCATGACATATGGAATACGATTTAACGAATTAAACACGAGGAAGAACGGATTTATAACAAACAACACAATACAAAATGATAAAGAACGGTAAAACAACAGAAGAACGATAAAGAAAGACGGAAATTAAAAGGGAAAGAGAAGTATTAATGCACCCTCAACATACATATACCGTTGACCGTTGTCTTGAGTCGTAATCTATAAAAAGTATAAACCGAGGGGCCGTCGTCAACAAGATTGCAATTGAACACGCTTTGTAATAGACAAATTTGCGTAACGTTTTTCAAACGCTCATTAAATATTTGTTACTTGATGGATCGTCAATCCGAAAGATGTTTTGAACACTAGACAGAGATTAGTTATCAATACTGTCATGATATGTTTCAATAGGTGATCGTAGTTGGGAGGAAAGTGGCTTTGAAGTCACGGCTAGAACACGAAAACAGAGCAGGGGCTGCTCTGTTTTGCGCTAGTGTTTAGGGTTGTTTCTTAGGTTTTTCGTGTTTTTCTTATGTGTAAGATGTAGATGCATGTTCAACTTGTTTAATGAAAGTGGTGGTGGGTTTATATAAGTAGTATGAAGGGGACTAAATAGGGTTTGGGGTGACTGGTAGCAGTTTTCGTTAGCTGCCTTTGTGCTGTGATTTCTTGCTCTTGCTAGGGTTTTGGGGGGATTTTTCTTGATGGGTAAGGTACCTAATATGGGTAGTTAGATTAGAAGATGGGTTAGGGTTAATGGGTAGGTCATTTGAGGTCGATTTGGGGGGCTATATCGCTGCTGGAAAACATAGAGGAAGGGGGGCTGTTTTGGTTCGGTTATGGGCTTCCTTTGGCACATTTTTTGAGGTCTTGTAAAGGCTTCTATGGAGGTTTGAAAAGTGGACTAGGAGGAGGAAATATTGGGTCGAAATCGGATCGCAAATCGGGCTCAAATTGACTTCAAAACAAACATAAAAGACCGTCGCAAACTGAGTTTATAAACATCGTTTTAAAACATTAATGAGATGGAAAATCCAGATAATTCAAGGATGACTTTTCAAGTCGGGTTTAAATAAATTTTTATTTCATTTTCAATAAAATAAAGAAAGACTCGGTTTCTAAAAAGGGTTAAAAATGAATCTTTTTTAATCGGAAATTCATTTTAAATTTAATTTAAAATATGAATTGTCGACAACGCTCGTTTTAAATCGTAAATCAAACTCAAATAATGACAAGGTCATATACGAAATATATGTTGTCCTATCATCATCGGGTGTTTAGCGGGATTTCTATAAATGCCAGTATCGACGGATACATGTATCTACAATTTGGAATCTATTTATGTTGCTTATGTTGGAACATGTTTGCATCGTGCTTGTTTATGTGTGTTTTGATGTAATAAGGCTGGGAGAACCCTTATTTATTCCCTACTGACTGTGTCATTCATTTTTAACGAATGAACGGGTTGCAGGTTGATGTTTCATGAGTTTTTGACGTTTAAGCTAGCGAGCGTTGTGTGTACAACGATTGACCTTCACGTTTTAGTTTTATAGTAATTATTATTATTTTATTTATGTATTTATCGAGGGATCGAGATCCCTTCCATTTATTTAAGTTACATTTTGTATAAAAGATTTATTAAACAAAGTTTAGGTTTTCATGTTTTAGTAACATTTGCGGTTTTACTTTAAAGTTTTTAAAATCTTTTATTTTCCGCTGCAAAATATGTGTTTACTTTATTGTATTATCGCGGGGTTTCACAGTTGGTATCAAATCAATAACGCTCACGGCACACATTCGTGTACACAAACCTTAAATAATTTGACTAATGAATAATGAATGAGAGATGAGTTGTCTTAAGGACCTAAGGTAGTAGTCTTTAGTATGCTTGTGGAAGCAAGACTAGAATCCTTCTTCTATGAATTCCCCTCCTAACAATCATACAATTAATCTAAATCATTAATCTATTATAATTACTTAATTCGCAACCCTAATCTAGATTAGGGTTCCTATAAACATATCCCACAATACCAATTGACATAGAGATTGAGATACTTACGACAAAAGTGATGCAAACGAATGACTTCGACGATCAACAATGGCAATCACAAGCTTAGTGATGAATTGGGATGATTAAGGAGAGGTTTAAGAATGTTTTAGGGTTTTTAATAAAAGTTAAGTGACGAAAATATATATATAACCATTAATCATCTTAATTCAAAATCGTTCAAAAATCCAGACAGACCGGTCCACTCGGTCAAGTATCAACCTTACTCGGCCGAGTACACTGCACTCAGTCGAGTATCAACCTTACTCGGCCCAATGCCACTCAGGCAGAAGCCTGCCAAAGCTACAGATTCAATTACTCGGTCGATTACCCCTTACTCAACCGAGTACCAAATACCAAGAACCATAATAAGGAATATTACAATCTTTCCTCCTTAAAAATAATTTCGTCCTCGAAGTTCACAACCCAACACATTAAACAAACACAAGACCAAACCTCTATCAAGAACTCTCCCCACAATCCCATATCAACTCGAAACAAAACAAACGCAAAGTCTCCATCAACGCAAATAAGACAAATAATAATGCAAAAATCTTACAAAAACTAATACGGGCTATTAAAAAGGGTCAATAACATACTTTCGCAGCTACGATACGTGAAATACATTGTGAACCTTATTAAATGTTGGTAACACTGCTAACCGATAGGCCATCTCTCCAATACAATCCAAGATCTCATAAAAGGCAATAAACTTTTGACTCCACTTCCCTCTCTTACCAAATATCATCACACCCCACATAGGTGACACCTTTAGAAGTACCTTGTCCCCTACCTGAAACTCGATATCCCAACGATGTAGATCAACATAGCTCTTCTGTCGATCCTGCGTCGCTTTCATCTTTTGTCGAATAAGTTGAACATGCTCAATCATATCTTGAACCATTTGTGGTCCTAAAACCACAGCCTATAAGCTATCATCCTAACACACCGGACTCCTACTGTAACACCCGGAAATGTACCCTATTTTTCTAGTAGAAATATTTTACGAAATCTTTTCAGTAATTTTAAGTTTTAATTTATAATTTTAAGTTCCGAGTCGAATTTAGAATTTCCGAGTTCGTATTTGGAATTTCTGCGATATTCCATGAAAATCCCGTCTTAAGGCGAGTTTGACTTTTTCCTACACATCACTACTCCCTTCCTTAACCTAATATTTCATTTCAACACAAAATCAAACACCAAAACCCTTTCTTCTTACTTAAGAAACTTTCCCTCTTTGAATATCAATCTTTGATTCGTCGTAACTTCTTCGTTACTTGATAGAATTTACGTAAGTTCGTCTTATTCTTCATTCCGTACCTTCCTCTATCCGTATTAATAATAAAATTATCGTCTTTCTCGCTTTTCAAGCATTCCGTCTTTCTCAAGATGAACTTTATTCATCTTTTTACGATCTATTTGTAGGTGGCGACCTCCAAGACCCCGACAAAGACTATTTCCTTATAGAAGAGGAGCTTGACGATCATTAGAGACGCTAGAAGGTAACGGTGAAGGGTTACTCGGTATCACTTACGTGTTTTACATGTTATATGCTAGAAAATTGTATTAGAATACGATTAGGAAGATTAGAAACCATGCTATGATTAGTAAATGATGTTATATGATGAATGTTGATGAATTATATTGATTGTTGATGATTATTTGAAGTATATATGAGAATTGAAATGATTTGGAAATGAATTGGTTAAGTGTAAGAGGCTCTCGGGTGAACTGGGGTTCCCTGCCGGTCGACCGGCCGCCGGTCTGCCAACCGGCTGGGAACACTCCAGTAACTTATTTTTGGAAACTTGGTTTTGCATGAAGAGGTGCTCCAGGCCGGCCCACCGGCCACCGGTCAACCCACCGGCCTGGAACACATCAGTATGGGAAGTTTTGATTTTGGTGTGATGTTCTGTGCCGGTCGACCGGCCGCCGGTCTACCAACCGGCCCAGACCTCTTTTCTCTGTTTTTGGGTTTTGCCTTGTGTTCTGAGCCGGCCCACCGGCCACCGGTCCCTGCCCGGCCTGGAACACGGCTGTGTTGTTTTTCTTTAACTTATAAAACTCGTAAGTTATAATAGTTCGCATGATCCGTTTACCGTATAATTTTACGTAATGTCTTATAATATTCATGTTTTGAATATATGATATCTCTTTCGCATGTATCACATGTTTTGTGACGGTTTTGGTATGTTCCCACTTTGAGTCGGTTTTTACAAATGAGTCAGTTTGAGCACTATTTTGTATTGTGCTTTGTATTCTCATTCCCTTGGCTACCTTCCCGTTCGTAAGGCTGGAATGTCGGAACGGAGAGGTATCCTACTGCTTAAATGCATGTGTTAGGGGGCATACGACGACGTTGTTGGGAGTTGAACGCAATGCGTTGATCGACCCGGCCGTCAAATGTTGTGTACTTGCGAGGTGGTGTTATTTGCATGTAGCGTACCGCTTGTAATGAGGCTTGAGCTCTTTTCCGCCTCTTTCGTGAATTGATCTACCGAATTTGGGGTACTCGGCATATATATTGTAAGACCGAGTCTTGGATGCGAAACGTTTATGGCATGTCGAATCGGAAAATGTGATTTCGGGATTCTGGCCAGATTTAGACTAGGACCGGGTTATCGTCGTGCTACCAGGAGGAAATTAGTCTACATATACGAAATGTGATCGTGTATGAGTTCAGGGAAATGTGATCCCGTGGATGCCTGTTAATCATACTTGCCATGTACACGATGCTAGTGCGTTTCATTTACCGTGAGAGTTGTCGTCTGTGTCGTCGTTCTTTGAGTGCGTGATTTCATGATATTGTTCATGGTCATTGCATGATTGGACATCGTCAATGTCTTGGTTTGTGAATGGATGATAATATGTTGGATTTAATGTGATCATCGCATGACTTGACTTGGTTTGTATGTCGAGTCTCAATCTTATCAATCTTATACCGCTAACGGTGAGATGTAAGCCCTAGTGAGAGTATTCGATTGCCTAAGAGTGTCTTTCCCGAGTCTTTGAATAACATGATGGTTACGGATTTGATTTCCACATGATCTTATCATTATATCTCGTATTGCCTATCTATTTTTATCGTAACTCACATGGATATATATATATATATGCATGCTTTACTTTTGTATTTCCTTATATGTACGTTTGATGTGATATGGCTGGGAGAACCCGGAGTTACTCCCCACTGACTGTGGCATTCATGTTTTTCATGGATGAACAGGTTGCCTGCTATGGATGACTTTTTGGATCTGATATTTTGGGGTTCGGGTGTGAGCTAGCGGGCGTTGTCCCTGGAAGTTAACCTCTAGACGATAGTAGCTAGTTTTTGTCAAACACTTGTTCTTTGCTAACATTTGAAGAGACCCCGTCTCT
>JAIUZE010017342.1:0-16531 GCA_022085475.1 Heliosperma pusillum | reverse complement strand
TGTGGTATAGCCTCGAGTTACATAAGTCGACTATCGGCCGTGCTAAGAACTTATGCCTGTTTCTAGAAGTATCAAGTCTTTCATGTTTGTATGATTCTATGAGTTTTAGAAGGTGAGATGCAAGCCGGCTAAGATTGATAGAGTTTGGATTACCGATTGTTAACTGATTCACCTGATTACGTGTTGATTAGGGTTTGAGTGTATCACGGCCATGTTTCTGAGAGGAACCTCTGAGCTAGCATACCAGCTTCCCTACCTCGAGTTATAGTTTATTATCGGTTTCACATGATAGCTTTCACATGCTAGGTTATATGTTAGTTAACTGTTTCATAACATGAAAAGCATATCATATATGTTAAGGTTTTGTATTTTATATATACATTGCTTTTATGTTCTTCATGTTTCATTAAACTCGACATTTCGTGGCTGGGAGAACTCGGAGTTACTCCCCACTGACTGTGGCTTCCGTGTTTATATTTAATGCGGTCGAAAAGGTGGTGAATGCATATTTGGGGTACATTGACGAGCTAGCGAGCGAAGTATTTACCTTGGACCTATATTCGGTTCTTAGATTGTCTATTATTATACACTCTTTTATTTCTGTATTTATACGGGAGATATGTCTCCCGTTTCAGATACTTTTTATTGTATAATATTATTTCCGTTTTGTAATGACCCTTTTTATTTCAGACACCTTCATTATGTATTTAAATTATTTTTTTTCCTTTCCGCAAATTTGAGGGTGTCACACATTACCCATTGTTACATTTTAACTCCTTGTGTGAACAATGGGTCTTCCATGTTTCATTACCCATTGTTTGCATTGTAGCTCCTTGTGTGAACAATGAGTCTTCCTTACTTCATTACCCTTTGTTTGAATTGTATCTCCTTGTGTGAAGAATGAGTCTTCTTTGCTTCATTACCCATTGTTGCATTGTAACTCCTTGTGTGACCAATGAGTCTTCCTTGCTTCATTACCCATTGTTTGCATTGTAACTCCTTGTGTGAACAATGAGTCTTCTTTGCTTCATTACCCATTATTTGCCTGGTAACTTCTTGTGTGAACAATGAGTCTTCCTTGCTTCATAACCCTTTGTTACATTGTAACTCCTTGTGTGAACAATGGGTCTTCCTTGCTTCATTACCCATTGTTTGCATTGTAACTCCTTGTGTGAACAATGAGTCTTCCTTACGTCATTACCCTTTGTTGAATTGTAACAACTTGTGTGAACAATGAGTCTTCGTTGCTTCATTACCCATTGTTTGCATTGTAACAACTTGTGTGAACAATAAGTCTTCCTTGCTTCATTACCCATTGTTAATTGTAACTCCTTGTGTGAACAATGAGTCTTCCTTGCTACATTACCCATTTTTTGCATTGTAACTCCTTGTGTGAACAATGAGTCTTCCTTACTTCATTACCCTCTGTTTGAATTGTATCTCCTTGTGTGAACAATGAGTCTTCTTTGCTTCATTACCCATTGTTGCATTGTAACTCCTTGTGTGACCAATGAGTCTTCCTTGCTTCATTACCCGTTGTTTGCATTGGAACTCCTTGTGTGAACAATGAGTCTTCTTTGCTTCATTACCCATTGTTTGCCTGGTAACTCCTTGTGTGATGAATGAGTCTTCCTTCCTTCATTACCCATTGTTTTGATGGTAACTCTTTGTGTAAACAATGAGTCTTCCTTACTTCATTACCCATTGTTACATTGTAACTCCTTGTGTGAACGATGAGTCTTCCTTGCTTCATTACCCATTGTTGCATCGTAACTCCTTGTGTGAACAATGAGACTTCCTTGCTTCATTACCCATTGTTACAATGTAACTCCTTGTGTGAACAATGGGTCTTCCTTGCTTCATTATCCATTGTCTGCATTGTAACTCCTTGTGTGAATAATGAGTCTTCCTTACTTCATTACCCTTTCTTTGAATTGTAACAACTTGTGTGAACAATGAGTCTTCTTTGCTTCATTACCCATTATTTGCATTGTAACAACTTGTGTGAACAATGAGTCTTCCTTGCTTCATTACCCATTGTTAATTGTAACTCCTTGTGTGAACAATGAGTCTTCTTTGCTTCATTACCCATTGTTTGCATTGGTACTCCTTGTGTGAACAATGAGTCTTCCTTGCTTCATTACCCTTTGTTTGAATTGTATCTCCTTGTGTGAACAATGATTCTTCTTTGCTTCATTACCCATTGTTGCATTGTAACTCCTTGTGTTACCAATGAGTCTTCCTTGCATCCTTACCCATTGTTTGCATTGTAACTCCTTGTGTGAACAATGAGTCGTCTTTGCTTCATTACCCATTGTTTGCATTGTAACAACTTGTGTGAATAGTGAGTCTTCATTGCTTCATTACCCATTGTTAATTGTAACTCCTTGTGTGAACAATGAGTCTTGCTTGCCTCATTACCCATTGTTTGCATTGTAACTCCTTGTGTGAACAATGAGTCTTCCTTACTTCATTACCCTTTGTTTGAATTGTATCTCCTTGTGTGAACAATGAGTCTTCTTTGTTTCATTACCCATTGTTGCATTGTAACTCCTTGTGTGGACACAATGAGTCCTTCCGCTTCATTACCGCATTGTTTGCATTGTAACTCCTTGTGTGACATGAGTCTTTCCTTACACTTATACATTTCATTACCCTGTTGGTTTGAAATTGGATCTCTCCTTGTGTGAACAATGAGTCTTCTTTGGTTCATTACCCATTGTTGCATTTTAACTCCTTGTGTGACCAATGAGTCTTTCTTGCTTCATTACCCATTGTTTGCATTGTAACTCCTTGTGTGAACAATGAGTCTTCTTTGCTTCATTACCCATTGTTTGCCTGGTAACACCTTGTGTGAATAATGAGTCTTCCTTGGTTCATAACCCTTTGTTGCATTGTAACTCCTTGTGTGAACAATGAGTCTTCCTTGCTTCATTACCCATTGTTACATTGTAACTCCTTGTGTGAACAATGAGTCTTCCTTACTTCATTAACCATTGTTGCATTGAAACTCTTTGTGTGAACAATGTGTCTCCTTGGCTTCCTTCCCCCATTGTTACATTGGTAACACCTTGTGTGAACAATCGGCTGGGTCTTTTCCTTGTTTCATTACATTACCAACCCATTGTTTGCATTGTAACTCCTTGTGTGAACAATGAGTCTTCTTTGCTTCATTACCCATTGTTTGCCTGGTAATTCCTTGTGTGAACAATGAGTCTTCCTTGCTTCATAACCCTTTGTTGCATTTTAACTCCTTGTGTGAACAATGAGTCTTCCTTCCTCCATTACACATTGATTCATTGTAACTCCTTGTGTGAACAATGAGTCTTCCTTACTTAATTACCCATTGTTGCATTGGAACTCCTTGTGTGAACAATGAGTCTTCCTTGTTTCATTACCCATTGTTACATTGTAACTCCTTGTGTGAACAATGGGTCTTCCATGTTTCATTACCCATTGTTTGCATTGTAACTCCTTGTGTGAACAATGAGTCTTCCTTACTTCAATACCCTTTGTGTGAATTGTAACAACTTGTGTAAACAATGAGTCTTCTTTGCTTCATTACCCATTGTTTGCATTGTTACAACTTGTGTGAACAATGAGTCTTCCTTGCTTCATTACCCATTGTTCATTGTAACTCCTTTTGTAAACAATGAGTCTTCCTTGCTTCATTACCCATTGTTTGCATTGTAACTACTTATGTGAACAATGAGTCTTGCTTAGTTCATTACCCTTTGTTTGAATTGTAACTGTGACCCCCTCAATTTGCGTAAAGAAAAAAATTATTTAAATATATACATAAAAATCGACTAATAACGAATGTGTCATTACATCATAAAAAGGTTCGTTACATAAAACGAAATAATATTATACATAAAAAGTATCTGAAACGGGAGACATATCTCCCGTATAAATACAGAAATAAAAGAGTGTATAATAATATACAATCCTAAGAACCGAATATAGGTCCAAGGTAAATACTTCGCTCGCTAGCTCTTCAATGTACCCCAAATATGCATCACCACCTGTTCGACCGCATTAAATATAAACACGGAAGCCACAGTCAGTGGGGAGTAACTCCGAGTTCTCCCAGCCACGAAATGTCGAGTTTAATTAAACATGAATAACATAAAAGCAATGTATACGGACAATACAAAACTTTAACATATATTATATGCTTTTCATGTTATGAAACAGATAACTAACAAATAACCTAGCATGTGAAAGCTATCATGTGAAACCGATAATAAACTATAACTCGAGGTAGGTAAGCTGGTATGCTAGCTCAGAGGTTCCTCTCAGAAACATGGCCGTGATACACTCAAACCCTAATCAACACGTAATCATGTGAATCAGTTAACAATCGGTAATCCAAACTCTATCAATCCTAGCCGGCTTGCATCTCACCCTCTAGAACTCATAGAATCATACAAACATGAAAGACCAATACGTCTACAAACAGGCATAAGTTCCTAGTACAGTTAATAGAAGACTTCTGTAACTCGAGGCTATACCACAAGGTAGGAAAACATCCTAGTCCTAGACTGATCAGACCTAGCGACAACAGCTATTCCTTTCCCCGTCCCATGACATAACCGTCTATGAGAAACCCTACTAGGCGACCCCCTAAGCAGAGATGGCTAGTACTTAAGCTGGCTCCAGTCCCAAAATGGATAAGGCAGCCATGCCCTGACTTGGATATAAACCCACCAAGCCGGGACACAAAAGCTATCAAGCTGTGAACTCCATATGCTCGTTAAAGATAGTACGTGCCTATCAATGTCATGGTCCAAGCTACTCTTTTAGAATTAGTATGGTCAAGACGCCATATACTCATAATTCTCTATGGGTACTTAGTCAACACGACACCAACCATATAATAAAACAGTCACAGGAAAACATCCTATCATGTGACTAATTGCATATAAGTAATAAACAAATAACATATCGCCTCATATCTACTAAGGCTAATTCAATAATTAAATACAACTTTACTTGAAGACAAACCCCCGACCCGAGTCCCGCGACGGGTCATCAGTCAAATCGGGGCTGACTAGATCTTAGTTTGACCAAACCCGTTGGATCAAACCGGCTAGAAACAGAGTCTTTATCACATAGACATAAAATCAACATATTCATTACATGTTACTTTAATTAAGACTTCTAACATGTGAATTATTATATCATACCCCAAAACCCGTTTGACTAAAAGGATATTAAATTAAACTACGATCTCGTCTTATAATTTCTAACATGTGAGAAATAATAATTTAATGAAAAACCTTTTTAATTAAATATTTTACTTATTAATATTTCTCGCTTGCTAATTATTACAAAACGCGATAAAAATGACGATAACTCAAAACCGTCACAAGTCCCAAAGTGGGACCCACGGGCTGAGTTGGGCCGGACCCACATGGGCCTGATTTGGGCCTCACGGCCTGATTTGGCTAAAATGGCTGTTTTGGCCTTTTCTTTTAACGGTTTTACTCAAAACCGTTTCTAATTAATTCCCGCATGCTTTAACATAATTAAAACCCGTCAAACAACAATTAAACAATCAAACATCGACACAACCCAAGGACCAAAACCCGGACCCACCATGGACCAACCCAGACCGGTCTGAACCGGCCTGGACCGGCTGGTTTGGTCTGGTTCACCAACCACCCTACACGGCCACTTCCACGGCCAACACCACCACCAACACAAATTGATTCTAACATGATTTTAATTAACAACAACCATTTTTAAACATCCAATTCAACCATCAATCATACAAAAATCATGATTATAATTAAATCATACTAACATGTCTAGAACACTAACATATTAAAAATTCCATACAACATATAAATCATACTACTTAACATGTTACTACTAAAAATCATTAGTAACCATAATATTAACTAAAACCTAAGAAACTAAGGCTATGTGACATTATATCGTCGAGTAACTCGGAATCGTTACCTTAGCTTAGCTAAAATCAAGTAGCACCAAAATAATAAGAACCAAGAAAATAAGAAACCCGCCTTCTAATCTTCCCCTAATATATACGAGTCACCAAACTCGTCTTCAAAATCTTCCCCTATAAGAAATGACAAGAAAAACCTTATTAGAAGTAAAAATAGATTTTCCATAATTAAAGTCTTGAAAATGATTTTGACGGAATTGAAATAAAACCGTACGGGAAGATGAGGAGCGAAGAGGAGAGTCTAGAAATATAAATTAGGATGGATTTAATTAAGAAATGAAGATTTTATGGAGGTTTTGCTCAAGAACGATGATGAACAATTGAAGAACACGAAGAACAAATGAAGAACGATTAAAGAAAATGATATTTTGATCTTTATTTGATTTGTTGTAAGATGAAAAGTTGTTTGTGAGTAATGATGGTGTTGGGTGAGCCGTGTAGTTATAGGCAAATAAGGATTCGGATTTTGAAATTGTTGTTACGGAATTAACTCGCGTTAAATATTTATTTTACGGTAAACGATTAAAGATAATTAACGATAAAGTTAATTATACTAAATATCAAGATATTATGATATTGTAATGAAAAATAATGAAATATCATGGCTTAAGAGTGGGTAAGTGTGCCGTGTAGTCTTGTGATTGTCGGGTCCGATTTCGAGCGCTTTGCGTAATTCTCGTTAACTGATCGATAAAGTGGAATAATATCTAGATATTATGATATATTAATCAAAAGAAATGAAAATATCAAGGTCTATTAGAGGACAAGAGTGCCGTGTGATGTTGGGTGATATCGGGTCTGATTTTGCTCGATTTGCGTAATCTCCGTTGACGGATCGATAAAGTAACAAATATCTAAGATATTTGTATTAGTTTAATCGAAAGAATTAAAATATCTCAAGTGAGTGGAAAATGATGACATGGGCGCGTGACTCATGCCAAAGTCGAGTTTCGAGTTTGTTACGGGATTTACGATGAGTCGGGAATAGTGAAATAACGTTCGGTTAAAACCGTAAACGTTATTCTTTAAATTCCGAATAAATTCAAAATAATTATATTAAATTATGATAAATCTTAATAAATCTAAATAAAAATAAATCAAAAATATTATTTTTTTAAATAAAATTTCGGTCTTCATACTTATGAGACGAGTCGGGAAAAGTCAACGGAAGTCAAAGTTGACTGAAAAGTCGAGAAAAGTCGAAGATGACTTAAAAGTCAAGAAAAGTTTAGGACGACTTAAAAGTCAAGAAAAAGTCAATGACGACTTTAAAAAGTCAAGGAAAAGTCAAAGACGACTTAAAAGTCAAGAAAAGTCAAAGATGACTAAAAACGGTCTTTTCATGGAATCCCTCAAAAATTCCAAATACGAACGCGGAATTTCAAAATAAGACTCGGAACAAAAATTCCTATTTTAAAAACTTAAGTTCTACTGAAAAGTGTTAGTAAATATTTTTACTAGAAAAATCGGGTATATTTCGGGTTGTTACAAGGGGCTTGGCACATCTATTTATAGTATTAGGGTTTCGTGGAGAAGAGGTCGGGTAATAAATACATAGGGCAAATTTAGGAAAAAGGAGCCGCAATGCACGAAGCAGCAGGAATACCCGATCGGGTACACCACTTACCCGATCGGGTAAGTTGCCTTCTGGAAGCTCTTGACTAACTCTTCAACTTCCTTCGCTTTGACTTGACTTACAACATCCCCCTTGACTCTACAATCGGGTTTGTTGCTTGGATATGATGTAAAGCGATGAATTCTCCCGTCTAATCGATTGGTCTTCCGACAACTAAGA
This sequence comes from Heliosperma pusillum, assembly GCA_022085475.1. Taxonomy (NCBI): domain Eukaryota; kingdom Viridiplantae; phylum Streptophyta; class Magnoliopsida; order Caryophyllales; family Caryophyllaceae; genus Heliosperma; species Heliosperma pusillum. The sequence continues at coordinate 8,765 of JAIUZE010017342.1, read as the reverse complement.
AACCGTCTTTGCTTCTTCTCCCCCTTAAGTTAGTGAACCTTCTCGAAATGCCTTACACAGGTCAAGCTTGCATCTTCAAATCGTTGGGTTCTAGGCAAATGCTCGGAAATATAGAAAAAGGGCGTAGAAACGTCACTTTCCCTACAAAACAAGTTAGAACACAGGAATTCGCCTAGAAGACGATATTAGCTCATAAAATGGCTTAACAAAGCACAAATGACAAACAAAACCGAGCTAAAGTGGGGGTTAAAATCATACAAATATTCACTTATCAAACTCCCCCAAGCTAAACCTTTGCTTGTCCTCAAGCAAACATAACAAACAATACCAGGACAAGGGTGCAAACATTGGCTACTAGACCATCAAGAAACAAATCTCAACGTAAAGCTTTGAAAACATAATGAATCATAATCCAAAAGCAACGTGGGCAAGAATGATACATAGACACGGCTGAGATTTACATAACGGCGTAGCACAAAGAATTTCACTACAGATTTTCGGCTCTTGCATGATCTTTTTGACAAATGGACTCTTACGGCACACTCGAACACTCAATGTATGTAAAAGGTGATTTCTTTATGTGTAAATGTTTGAGACACTCACCTATCTACGACTTATGAAAATGTGTCCGCAGTCTAATATGGTAAACAATTCAAAACATAAGTCAAAGATCACAATACACATAGAAGAGAAGCCGAAAAATGAGAAGAAGGCTTTGGGAAATGGGTGAAAGGTGGACAAATAGTTATGGTCATGTGAAGTTTATAGTGAGCTAGCAACTGACCAATGATAAATGAATACCCAATCCAGACTTTCGATGAATTTCCACAAGACAAATGATGAAGCCAGAAGTAACAATTTGGCTTTTTCCACACGAAACACAAGAGTGAACTCCTTCTATAAATTGACTTCTTTTTTTTCTAGGAGATACTCACAACTTATTCTTTTATTACTTTTCTTTCTCTTTTTTTCCTTTCGATTTTTCTTCTTTTTTTTTTTTTTTCTTTTTCTGAACACAACTTCACTTCTTGAACTTTTCGTTCTTCCAAATTCACTTTGATAGATAAGAACAAATCTTCTCAAAAGAGCACCCATACACCATAGTCTAGCTACTAGCTCAAAAGGTAGGCAGTTTTTTTATGTAGCTATTATTTTGTGAAGCATTTGTATGAAGGGGCTAATTATTGAGGGGTAAATTAAAGTGAAAAAGGCTTCAAATCTTAGTGAATCATGAATGCAATGCTTATAGAAATGAAATGAGAACCATACTTATGCGTTTTGACATGACACACATCACAAGGAGAACTACACACACCTAGATAAGACTGGGTATGGATGTACCGGTCTAAGGAGGTTCTACCTTACAATATATGTAGTTTGCCAAATGTCAAGATCAAGCGTACTCATCTATAGATTCATTCCATGCCTACTGTGTACAAGACTTCCCCATGTATGCAAAATTCAATGAATATTGAATCATTATCTTTTGAAAGCTCTAAGTTTGGGAAAATGTAACATGATAGCATTGTAAACAAGCAAGCAAAGCACGAACAGCATTCAATTGTGTTCAAAATTTTGAAATTTTCTCAAAAATCTTTTCTTTCTTTTATTCAAAATTTGAAAAATATAACTAAAATGCAAAATGGAACTAAGATGCAAAATGGGAAATATGCAATCCCTCCCCCAAGCTAAACATCACATTGTCCTCAATGTGAGCACAAAAGCGAAATATGCAATGAGATGTTTAATGGGAAGAAAGGAAAAAATGAAAGGAGAATGAAGCTTACTAGTCAGTGCGGACTCCCCCAAGCTAGTCTTTTGGACTTGACAAGGAAGGTCGTCAGAGATTCGTCAAAAACTCTTTCATCTGCAAAGAAATCTAACAAAACAACGTAAAAGGGAAAAAACAAAAAATAAAAATGCAAAAAGGGAAAAAGACGGGTTGCCTCCCGAGAAGCGCTTGTTTAACGTCTTGCTTGACGAATTTTTCTATAAAATCTTTGGGTCTGTAATGGACGCTCCGTATAGACAATATCTAAACATCCGATGATAGAATTGCTGTAATAGAGTTTCAGTCTGTGTCCATTAACTTTGAATTTCTCACCATTGCTAGTCATGAGATCCACATAGCCGTACTTGCTCACATATGTGACAGTGAATGGTCGAGACCATCGGGAACGAAGTTTTCCCGGAAAAATTTTCAGACGAGAGTTGAAAAGAAGTACTTGGTCACCGACATTAAATTCTTTCTTAATTATCCTCTTGTCGTGCCAACGCTTCGTTTTCTCTTTATAGATCATAGAATTCTCATAAGCTTGCAAACGAAATTCTTCTAGCTCATTGAGTTGCAAGAGTCTCCTATCAGCGCTAAGCTTAGTGTCTAAATTTAGTTCTTTGATAGCCCAGTAAGCTTTATATTCTAACTCGACAGGAAGATGACAGGCCTTTCCATAAACCAATCGATAAGGAGATGTTCCAATCGGGGTTTTGAAAGCTGTACGATAAGCCCACAAGGTGTCATCGAGCTTATTACTCCAATCAGTTCTAGATCTTGAGACTACTTTCTGAAGAATTGTTTTCAACTCTCTATTTGAGACTTCTACTTGACCGCTGGTCTGAGGATGGTAGGCTAATCCTCGTCTGTGATACACACCATATTTAGCAAGCAGAGTATCTAACTGCTTTTCTCCAAAGTGAGTTCCCCGATCACTAATCACGGCTCTGGGTACACCAAAACGTGGAAAGATGATCTTCTTAAATAGCCGTATCACAGCTCTAGCATCATTAGTGGGAGTGGCGATTGCTTCTACCCACTTAGAAACATAGTCAACAACGACTAAGATGTAACGATTTCCGTTAGAAGAAGGGAATGGTCCTTGATAGTCAATACCCCAGACATCGAATATTTCAACTTCTAATATGCCATTTTGAGGCATCTCATGTCTCTTGGATATTTCACCCATTCGTTGACAAGCGTCAAAAGCCATAACAAAGTCTTTTGAATCTTTAAACATCGAGGGCCAGAAAAACCCGGATTGTAAGACTTTGGCTACGGTCTTGGACGGACCATGATGACCACCATAAGCAGATGAGTGGCATCCTTCTAAAACTCCTTTAACTTCCCACTGAGGGATACATCGTCTGTAAAGACCATCAGAACACTGCTTGAAAAGATAAGGGTCATCCCAAACAAAGAATTTTGCATCATGCAAAAATCGCTTCCTTTGGTTATAAGAAAGGTCAGAAGGTAGCTGTCGACTGACAAGAAAATTGGCCATATCAGCATACCAAGGAGAAGAGTCAACAATTGCCATTAATGAATCATCAGCAAACTAATCATTAATCGGTGTTGGTAATCCTATTTCAGTTACTCTTATCCTTGAAAGATGGTCAGCGACTACATTTTCTGCTCCTTTCTTATCCCGGATCTCTAGATCAAACTCTTGAAGGAGTAAGATCCATCGGATAAGTCGAGGTTTTGCCTCTTTCTTTGAAAGCAGATATTTCAAAGCAGCGTGGTCAGTGTAAACAATGACTTTCGATCCTATAAGGTAAGAACGGAATTTGTCTAAGGCATAGACAATGGCAAGAAGTTCTTTTTCAGTAGTGGCATAGTTGATTTGGGCAGGATCTAATGTTTTACTAGCATAGTAAATAGCATGAAGGAACTTTTCCTTTCGTTGCCCTAAAACAACTCCAACGGCGTAATCACTCGCATCGCACATAAGCTCAAATGGAAGATTCCAATCAGGTGACTGGATTATATGTGCGGTGATTAGAGCGCGTTTGATTTTGTTGAATGCCTCAAGGCATTCCTTCGTGAATTTAAAAGGCGCATCCTTAAAAAGGAGCTCAGTCAGGGGTTTGGCTATTTTAGAAAAATCTTTAATAAACCGTCGGTAGAAACCGGCGTGGCCAAGGAAACTCCTTCGTTTACCATGAAGTGACACTTTTACCAGTTGAGAACAAGGTCGACTTCTTCACAGCGTTTTAGCACTTTAGACAGATTTGTCAAAAAGCTATCAAAGGAAATGCCATAGACGCTAAAGTCGTCCATAAATAGTTCCATGATAGTCTCAACAAAATCAGAAAAGATACTAGTCATGCAACGCTGGAAAGTTGCAGGTGCATTACACAAGCCAAATGGCATTCGGCGATAAGCAAAAGTGCCATAGGGACAAGTGAAAGTGGTTTTCTCTTGGTCCTCAGGGTGGATAGGAATTTGGAAAAATCCTGAGTAACCATCTAAATAACAGAAATATTTGTGGCAAGCTAACCTCTCTAACATTTTATCAATGAAGGGCAGAGGATAGTGATCTTTTCTAGTTGATTGATTCAACTTCCTGTAGTCAATGCACATACGCCATCCCGTCACAATCCTTGTGGGGATGAGCTCATTCTTTTCATTCTTGACTACTGTTGTTCCTCCTTTCTTGGGAACAACTTGGACAGGGCTAACCCATTTTGAGTCAGAAATTGCATAGATTATGCCAGCATCTAGTAATTTCAGAACTTCAGTTTTAACTACCTCTTGCATGTTTGGGTTAAGACGGCGTTGACCTTGAACACAAGGTCTTTGGCCTTCTTCTAAGTTAATTCTATGCATACAGAAGTCAGGGCTTATGCCTGTGAGGTCTTCAAGTTTATAGCCTATTGCCTTTTTATGTTTCCTCAAAACAGTTAATAGTAAGTCTAGTTGATTTTCATTTAGGAGAGCACTTACTATGACCGGGCAATATTCAGACTTATCTAAAAAAGCATATTTTAGATTTGAGGGAAGAGGTTTAAGTTCAGGTTTATGTACTTCTGCCTTGGCAGGAGCATCAATTAAGCTTATGAACTCCTTAACTTCTTCAGACGGTATCTCTTTACCAGTCAAGTCCCTTTCCAGCTCACTGATCTCAAAATTGTCATTCTCGGAGATATCCTCTAACAATAAAATTGCTTCTAAAGGATCCTCAATTATGGATGGGTACAGAGGTTCATCAACGATTGAGTCGACAATGTCAAGAAAACAGCAAGGCTCTTCAAGCATAGGGCTCTTCATTGCACTGTTTAAGTTGTAGGTGACTTTATCATCACCTACCTCTAATGTCAATTTTCCATTCTTGACATCGATTACTGCTCCCGCAGTGTGTAGAAATGGCCTTCCTAGAATGATAGGGATTTGCGAATCTTCAGCCATATCCAACACTATAAAATCGACTGGAATGAAAAACTTCCCTACTCTAACAGGTACATCTTCTAAAACTCCCATAGGTTGTTTTAGAGAACGATATGCCATTTGCAGGGTGATACTTGTGCATTTCAGAATTCCCATATTCAATTTTTCGCAAATGGAATAGGGCATAACGCTTACACTAGCACCTAGATCGCATAAAGCTTTATCAATCGTGTAGGTGCCTATAGTGCAAGGTATAGAGAAACTACCAGGATCCTTTAACTTAGGAGGGGACTTATTTTGCAATAATGCACTACATTCGGCGGTGAATGCGATGATTTCAACATCATCCAGAGTCCTCTTCTTTGTTAAGATATCCTTCATAAATTTCGTGTAAGAAGGGATTTGAGTGATTAATTCAGTGAAGGGAACCGTTACTTGGAGGTTTTTGACAACTTCCATGAATTTACCGAATTGGGTTTCCTTATGATTTCTCCTCAAACGCTGGGGAAATGGAACTTGAATTTTGATGGGTTCCTTTTCAAGTTCACCCTTCTTTTCAGATTTGTCTTCCGCTTCCTTAGCGGTGGATGGTTGGGTTTCTTTTTGGCTTTCTACATGTGAAGGCTCAACTGTTGGTTCTTTCTGTTGCTGAGGTTCCGTATAAGTGGTACCACTCCTAAGGGTGATAGCATTTGCGGTGTCCCTCGGTTGTTCACCATGAGGTGGGAGTTGGCCTTGTTTTCTTTGGGTAATAGAGGTAGCCAATTGGGCCATTTGAGTTTCAAGCATCTTGATGGCAGCATCCTTAGCTTGATCACTCTTTTGAAATTGAGCAAACATTGAATCCTGTTTTTGAACAACTTGTAGAAGCATAGATTCAATTTTGTTCAAACTCGAGTCATTTGGTTGGCCTTGAATTAGAGGTGGTTGGTGTTGATTTTGATATGGTTGATTGAAGTTAGGTTGGAATGAAGGTCTCTGGTTTTGAAAACCAGGTGGATTGTAAGGCTTTTGTTGGTGTGGTATGAATGGTTGTTGAGTTTGTTGGTGGGGATTTTGAACGTTGGTACTTTTGTAGGACAAAAACGGGTGTTTTTTTGTGTTTTCGTTATAGAAGTTTGAGAAAGCGTTGCCTTGCCTATATCCTTGATAGGCATTGACTTGCTCTATTGAACTTCTACAATCTTGAAAACTATGCCCTCCAATCCCACATGTCTCACATACCACTACGTGGTTAGTGACGTTAATATGTTCGTTGGATTGGGAGGAACTTCCTACTTGTTGCTGCAAAAGGGCTAATTGGGCTTCCAAGAGTGCTACTTTACTCGAATCATCCTGCTTAACTTTGAGCGGTATAGCACGCGAGTTGCTATATTGAGAATCGTGAATTGCCATTGACTCGATAGTTGCACTAGCTATCTCTACATCGATTTGATCGAAACGACCATTGTTAGCAGAGTCGAGGATACGACGCGATTCGCCACAACAACCGTTGTAGAATGTGATAGCCAGGAACCATGAATCAAGGCCATGATGAGGACATTCTCTCTGTAATTCTTTATATCTTTCCCATACCTCATAAAGGCTTTCGTCGCCTCTCTGACGGAATCCAGTAATTTGACTTCGTAAGAGCGCGGTTCGTTCTGGTGGGAAATACTTTTGATAGAAAGCAAGAGCTAGACCATCCCAATCAACTATTCCTAGGGCGACTCGGTCAAGACTATTGATCCAGAGTTTTGCCTTTCCTCTTAAAGAAAAGGGAAAAAGCATTTCCCTAATCTGTTCTTGGGATACTCCAGTTTGTCTAATTGTGGTGCAATAGTCACAGAAGTTTTGGATATGAAGGTTGGGATCTTCTGTGGCATTGCCACCAAATTGATTTCTTTCTATTAAATTGATGAAAGCATGCTTGATTTCGAAGTTTTGAGCTGTAATTTGAGGTGTAGCAATACCCTTCGGAAGTGTATCTGCAGTGGGTTTAGAATGGTCGGAAAGTCGAACCATTTTTGGTTGCGAAGATGAAGATGGAATGTTGGTTGAAAGTTGATTGATTTTTGGAAATGGAGAGGAAAATGGATCTTCTTCTCCTTCAAGATTAGGTAAGATATCCGAGTATTTCTCACGAATACGATCTAAACTTGAAATGTCAGAAGCTTTTAAAATTTCGTTAAATAGCTTTAATCTCCTACGCAGAGTTCTTTCTAGTTCGGGGTCTAAAGGAATAGGGGTCCCTAGTCTAGAAGATCTGGGCATAAGATAGAAAAGCTAAGATGAAAAATCAAGAGAGGTCTTAAAGGAATTTGAGTTCCTAAAGACTAGATAAAACTAATCGTGATTAAAATCACAAGAAAAGGAAAACTAAACCGTGCTCCCCGGCAACGGCGCCAAAATTTGATCAGGCCTGTCGCAAGCCCAATACAAAGATAAATTACCCAGACTAGGCTAATAACAAATTAATGTAATTAGGGAAGTAGGGGTCGATCCTCAGGGAGATGGTGTATCCTATGGATTGTGAATCGTCTCACAATTGAGTTTTATCTAATGATTTTCTGGGTTTTGGATTTTGTGATGTCTAAACTAATAAAGAACATAAATAAGAACAAAACAAACTGAAATGACAACGATAAAGCAGATAATAAATTAACAATAATGAGAGGCATCTAGGGAAGTAGGTTCACACATGTAGATTGACATATTAATGAAATTGGATTTGGGATATGCAAATAATTCATTGAGCGTTCGTAAGAATGGTGTGTTCATTACAATTATGGATCAGATGGTCTAGCAGGCTTTTGGTGCGATTTACTAGGTCTTAATCCACTATGTCACGCTTTGTCTATTCGATTCCTGTATATCTACCTTGGAAAAGAAATCCATACTAGTCAATGATTGTGATCAAGAATCGTCAACTATCGTTAAAGTCCAAACATGCATAGACACAATGTTTTAAAGGCACAATTTCCTTTATCCAATTATCATCTTTTAATCAATCTAACATGGCTACCCTACACCCTAGAAAGGTGACTACTCACTCATGGTTATGTTGATATTAACAATGAAAGTTATGGTAGACATATTTAGTTGAATTTGACAATAATTTAGACTCTCTATGTGGCGATAATAACGACGCTATATGACAATCTAAGAAATGAAACTGCGATTATAACATCGTAAAAACGAATCTAAATGATACGAATAGAAAGTAACGAACAAATGGAAAGCAATAAAGAATGGTAAACAAAGGATAAATTAGGAATACCTAGGTGACGATCAACGATGAAAGCGATAACAATAATAGAAATCCCTCGCATAGAAATATCGTATCTTGAATTACAACTCTTGAACCCAACAAAGTAGATACAAAGATTGAAATTCTATTTGAACTAAGGTAATGTTTTGAAAGGAAATGGACAGAAATAAACTAGAAACAAATGATAAAAGAAGAAGAAAATCTAAACTAGGAAGACTAAAGTTAAAAGGAAATATAAGACAAGATTGTTTAAGAAAATGTATATGATGTTGGATATATGGATTCTTGATATGAGGGGCTTGGCACATCTATTTATAGTATTAGGGTTTCGTGGAGAAGAGGTCGGGCAAT